>SJYC01090845.1:30-13887 GCA_006408675.1 Madoqua kirkii | reverse complement strand
AAAGAGTCCAGAACTATATATGTTCATCTTATTCTCTGCTGCGTCCTCAGTGCCAATTATATAGTCAGTAATATTTTGAATATATTTCTAAATAGGTATCATCTGATGACTAAATTCTTTAAAATACATTATTTGTGAGTTTTGGTCAATTTTGAGCATTTTTGCCTTTAAGAAAAACATGGAAAATAAAACCAGTTTCTAACTCCTTATAGAAAATTAAATTAAATTGGAAACTTATTTCAACTTTTCCATATTAAGTAATTTCCTACAAACATTTGATTGAATAGTTGCCATCTTTCAAAAAAATAGTACAATCTGTAACCAAAGATACAATGATAAGAGCAACATGAATCTGTACCAGTTGATTTGTTCTTTTTATCATCTTTCTGCATAACATTTTAGAGAGACTTAAGCCTCATAGTTCAAAATCAGTTGGAGAGAGATTCTTATAAAGAATTCTGATTAGCAAGGATTGGTTTGCTTTATTTTTGGAAACCATCCTTCTGCCCATGAAGATGAAGTGAAATAATTGCAAGTCTCATCTAGAGCCAAAAGTTTGGAGTGAGGAAGGAGCAGTTGCCCAAACAGAGGATGTAGATTCTTGGGCAAAAGGGGGAAGAAAGACATTGCTCAGTCAAAAACTTTTCATTATAAAATATTATGCATTATCCCTTCCAAGTGCTGAGGCTATTCAGAATAGGAAATATATCTACCAAAACATCAGTGTTGTTATCTACATTTCAACAGAGATTTGCCAAAATCTCTTATTACATTTTTATAGAAAGATGAAGGAATAATAGCTTGAAAATAATTAGATGTATTCATAGCTGGCAGGGACTCCTAATTACAAATTGTTAATAAACATTTCTAGTGAAGTGTCAGAGGGCTCTACCTTTGGCTTTTAAGCGTTCCTTCAAGTATGAATGATAACCTTGCTAGGTATTCTTGGCTGTAGGTTTGTTATTGTTAAATAAATCATGCCACTCCCTTCTGGCCTGCAGAATTTCTTCTGCAGAGTTAGCTGATAGTCTCATGAGAGTTCTCAGGAATGTAAATGGTTATTTTTCTCTGGCTGCTCTTCAAATTCTCAGTGTTGCCAGTTTAATAACGATAGTCTCTGTTTGGACCTATTTCAGTTCAGTTCAGTTGCTCAGTCATGTCCGACTCTTTGGGACCCCATGAATTTGGCTCTAGATGAGACTTGCAATTATTGCACGCCAGGCTTCCCTGTCCATCACCAACTCCTGGAGTTCACTCAGACTCATGTCTCTCAAGTCAGTGATGCCGTCCAGCCATCTCATCCTCTGTCATCCCCTTATCCTCCAGCCCCCAATCCCTCCCAGCATCAGAGTCTTTTCCAATGAGTTAACTCTTTGCATGAGGTGGCCAAAGTACTGGAGTTTCAGCTTTAGCATCACCCTTCCAAAGAAATCCCAGGGCTGATCTCCTTCAGAATGGACTGGTCGGATCTCCTTGCAGTCCAAGGGACTCTCAACAGTCTTCTCCAAGACCACAGTTCAAAAGCATCAATTCTTCAGTGCTCAACCTTCTTCACAGTCCAACTCTCACATCCATACACGACCACTGGAAAAACCATAATCTTGACTCAGTACAGTTCAGTCACTCAATTGTGTCTGACTCTTTGTGACCCCATGAATCACAGCACGCCAGGCTTCCCTGTTCATCACCACCTCTCAGAGTTCACACAGACTCACGTCCATCGAGTCAGTGATGCCATCCAGCCATCTCATCCTTGGTCGTCCCCTTCTCTACCTGCCCCCAATCCCTCCCAGCATCAGAGTCTTTTCCAGTGGGTCAACTCTTCTCATGAGGTGGCCAAAGTATTGGAGTTTCAGCTTTAGCATCATTCCTTCCAAAGAAATCCCAGGGTTGACCTCCTTCAGAATGGACTGGTCAGATCTCCTTGCAGTCCAAGGGACTCTCAAGAGTCTTCTCTAACACCACAGTTCAGAAGCATCAATTCTTGGGCGTTCAGCCTTCTTCACAGTCCAACTGTCACATCCATATATGACCACAGAAGTAACCATAGCCTTGACTAGATGGATCTTAATCGGCAAAGTAATGTCTCTGCTTTTGAATATACTATCTAGGTTGGTCATAACTTTTCTTCCAAGGAGTAAGTGTCTTTTAATTTCATGGCTGCAATCACCATCTGCAGTGATTTTGGAGCCGCTCAAAATAAATTCTGGCACTTTTTCCACTGTTTCTCCATTTTCTGTGAAGTGATGGGACCAGATGCCATGATCTTCATTTTCTGAATGTTGAGCTTTAAGCCAACTTTTTCACTCTCTTCTTTCACTTTCATCAAGAGACTTCTTAGATCCTCTTTACTTTCTGCCATAAGGGTGGTGTCATCTGCATATCTGACGTTGTTGATATTTCTTCTGGCAATCTTGATTCCAACTTCTGTTTCTTCCAGTCCAGCGTTTCTCATGATGTACTCTGCATATAAGTTAAATAAGCAGGGTAACAATATACAGCCTTGACGTACTCCTTTTCCTATTTGGAACCAGTCTATTGTTCCATGTCCAGTTCTAACTCTTACTTCCTGACCTGCATAGAGATTTCTCAAGAGGCAGGTCCGGTGGTCTGGTATTTCCATCTCTTTAAGAATTTCCACAGTTTATTGTTATCCACACAGTCAAAGGCTTTGGCATAGTCAATAAAGCAGAAATAGATGTTTTTTTCTGGAACTCTCTTGCTTTTTCCATGATCCAGTGGATGTTGACAGTTTGATCTCTGGTACCTCTGCCTTTTCTAAAACCACCTTGAACATCAGGGAGTTCATGGTTCATGTATTTATGAAGCCTGGCTTGGAGAATTTTGAGCATGACTTTAGTAGCATGTGAGATGAGTGCAATTGTGTGGTAGTTTGAGCATTCTCTGGCATTGCCTTTTTTTGGAATTGGAATGAATACTGACCTTTTCTAGTCCTGTGGCCACTGCTGAGTTTTCCCAATTTGCTGACATATTGAGTGCGGCACTTTCCCAGCATCATCTTTCAAGATTTGAAACAGCTATTTAGGTGATCTTATTTGGGATTCTGCTTCTTGCACCTGGATGTGTTTGTTTGTTTGGTTTTCTTTTTTCCAGGTTAGGGAATTTTTCAGCTATTATTTCTTCAAATAATTTTTTCTGCTGTTTATTTTGTCTCCTTATAAGATACCTATCAGTTCAGTTCAGCTCAGTTGCTCAGTCATGTCCAGCGTTTTGCAGCCCCATGGACTGCAGCAAGCCAGGCTCTTCTGTACATCACCAATTCCTGGAGCTTGTTCAAACTCATGTCCATTGAGTCAGTGATGGCTTCCAAACATCTTATCCTCTGTCATCCCCTACTCCTCCTCACTTCATTCTTTCCCAGCATTAGGGTCTTTTCCAAGGTGTCAGTTTTCATATCAGGTGGCCAAAGCATTGGAGTTTCAGCTTCAGCATCAGTCTTTCCAATGAATATTCAGAATTGATTTCCTTTAGGATTGACTGGCTTGATCTCCATGTAGTCCAAGATACTCTCAAGAATCTTCCCCAGCACCGTAGTTCAAAAGCATCAGTTCTTCAGCACTTAGCATTGTTTATAGTCCAACACTCACATCCATATGTGACTACAAGAAAAATCACAGTTTTGAAAAGTGGACTTTTTTAGCAAAATAATGTCTTTGCTTTTTAATATGCTATCTAGTTTGCTCTTAGCTTTTCTTTCAAGGAGCAAGTGTCTTTTAATTTCATGGCTGCAGTCACCACTTGCAGTGATTTTGGAGCTCAAGAAAATAAAGTCTGTTACTGTTTCCATTAATTGGCCATGAAGTGATGGGAACAGATGCCATAGTCTTAGTGTTTTGAATGTTGAGTTTTAAGCCATTTTTTTCACTCTTTATCTTTCAGTTTCATCAAGAGGCTCTTTAGTTTCTCTTCACTTTCTGCCATCAGAGTGGTGTCATCTGTGTCTCTGAGGTTATTGATATTTCTCTCAGCCATCTTGATTCCAGCTTGTGCTATATCCTGCCCAAAATTTCTCATGATGTACTCTGCATATAAGTTAAACAAGCAGGGTGACAGTATACAATCTTGACGTACTCCTTTCCTGATTTGAAGCCAGTTTGTTGTTCTGTGTCTGGTTCTAATTGTTGCTTCTTGACCTGCATACAGATTTCTCAGGAAGTATCTATAATATGAATATCAATATGCTTGATGTTCCAGAAGTCTCAGACTATACTCACTTGTAATTTTTTTTTTTCCCCAGCTTGGATGATTTCTACTACTTTGTCTCAGTGGTCTTTAAATAAAATGATTGAATTTTAGTATTTGACATCAGATTACTAAGAGATACTTTTACAATAGACTCCAGTGTCTTTAAAATATCAGTCGTTAATTGATTAAATCACTTTAATGAAAGCCAGAAGTAAATGCTTATTCCAAAGTAGGTACTTTTTATTATTTTTTGGTATTTTTAATATAAATCTTAGCCAAATTTGCATTTTCTGTCTTCACAGTGAAAATTTGAGACCGAATGAAGAATAAGTAGCAGGGTTCTTTGTTTGTTTGTTTTAAGAAAAACCAGAGATATGCCAGGAATTTTTAAATACATATGCTTATCCATGAAATAGATGAATTTTGTGCAACATATTATATGCAGGCTGCTGATGAACTAAACTTTATTCAAAGGTGAGTAAGGTAACTGTCATGAGTTCCAGAGATATGGATATAACAACCCAAGTTCTCATTCTAAAATGGGAGGTTTTAGGGATATGTGAGAGTCCTGGGCTTCCAAGGTGGCTCAGTGTGTAAAAAATCTTAACCCAGTGTAGGAGACACAGGAGACACATGTTTGATCCCTGGGTTTGGAAGATCCCCTGGAGGAGGAAATGGCAGCTCACTCCAGTATTCTTGCTTGGAGAATCCCACGGACAGAAGAGCCTGGTAGACTACAGTTCACGGTGTTGCGAAGAGTTGGACATGGCTGAGGTGACTGAGCACATCATATTTGAAAATATCCTTTGTGGAAGAGGCCATAGTGTTACCAAACCAAGTTCATTTGCAAGACACGCAGTAAAGCCAATCGCTGGAACTCTGAGTGTTGCAGCAGAGAGTTTATTCACAAAGGCAGCCAAGTGAGGAGATGAGGGGGGATCAAGTCTCTGATTCCAACCTGCAAAGTGGGAAGCTTAGGATTTTTATGGGTGAAGAGTATAACGTGACCATAAGTGAGAAGACAGAAGACAGGAGGTAGGGAAAAGGTGAGGTAATCTGTGTTCTGTGCAGGTGTATCTGAGACACACACTGTTTCTTGGGATGCATGTTCAGAAATGGTGGCACTTCACTGTGAGGGGGTAGTGTTTGGCCCTCCAGTGTCAGAAGGTCATTCTCTTGACACTTGTGCAAGCCTAGTTCTGTGGTCCCAGCTAGTCCTGTCCAGCGCAAATTGGACAAGAGCAGACTTCAAGTTTCCTGAAAAAGGACATAAGCCCCGCCCTGCCATTGCCATAGTTATCATACCTCAGATGTTATCTGTACTACCTGTGAAGTTTGGAGGACATTAAATTTACAAAATAATAAACAGGAGCTTGCTCAGTGAAGGCAGGCTATAAGCAGTGTGTTTTCTAACAGGCTGTTCTTTTATCTACTGCTCTATAAAAGAAACTCAGAAGATGTGTTAGTCACCAATTTCTGTTACCCTTTGGAGCAGTTTCAAGTTATTTATTTTAAACCCTATTGAGGATGTTTTCAATAAGTTTTCAGCACCATTTTAATTTCACATTAAGTGGGAAAAAATAGTGTATATTTCAGGTGGATCGAGATGTAACAACATCACTAAAAGAGTTTTTATATAATAATTAGGACAGTTAAGAGTTGGTGAGTATTCCATAGGGGAACCTTGATAGTCAGCTGCATTTAAGTGCTGATTTTGTAGCTATTGTACTATATATTCTTAATACTCAGTTCTCTACAAGTCTATGACTAGTTCGAGTATATGCTGGAAAAAATGTAAATGAAACAAAGAAATGGTTAGATCATTTCAGCCAGACATGCAATTTCTCATTGATTAAAGCTTTGTTGTTACCATCCAGAAACAGGTTAACTCATCATTGAAAATTACCTATCCTAAGTTATCTCTTCTTGATTTTCAACCATCCATCTCTAATTGACTTTTTTAAACATTTATTATTATTATTTTTACTTTACAATATTGTATTGGTTTTGCCACACATCAACATGAATCTGCCGTGGGTGTACACGTGTTCCCAATCCAGAACTTCTTAAGCCCCTTGGTTCTAATAAACTGTGATACAACGCTGGTTCTAAGTGAAGCCATTGAGAATCCTGGCTCATTCCAGTTACCAGCTGAGTGATCTTGGATAAGTAACTTAATATCACTAATTTCAATTAGAGAAATTAAGGAAATAGTGGGTTCATAATCTCAAGATTGTTGTGAAAGTGAGTAAGATATATCTGTATGTAAAGATTACAGTGCCTGAATTCTTTAAAACATAGTTAATATTCCAGAGAGATTAATCTAGCATCTGTGTAACCTGGTAAACTAATATCTTTTAAGTTAGACTTACGAATGTTGTCAGGATATATATGTATAGCATGTTATTTTAGTAACATATTGTATTCTAATTCAGAATTATCACAAAGTGATAACTTCGTGTTTGAGTGCCAAGTGTCACAGAAGATACCACATATGCCATGTTTTGGAGTGTGTGGGGCGTGCTTTCAGCATACTCAAAAGCGATACGTTATCTTTGGAGTTTCAAGGTTGCTTGTGATAATACTAGTTATACGTACAATTAGCTAGGTTTGTTTTACAGCCCTAAAATCAATTTTGAAATCATTCCAGTTGGTTCATGGTATAAATTCCACTAAATTTTGACTTGAGCTGTCTGAATATACTCATTATAAGTGTTATATCAATCAATATACAAATGTATATATATGTAATTGGAAACTTTTACTACTGCCATATATCTATAGTGTTTTATTGTATAAATCTAAAACAAGTCAGCAAAAATGAACAATAAGACAAAAATACAGGGCTGTTCATTACCTCAATAAAACATCTTTTCCTGGTTTCTTCTTTTTTAATGTAAATTTATTTATTTTAATTGAAGGTTACTTTACAATATTGTATTGGTTTTGCCATACATCAACATGAATCCACCACAGGTATACACGTGTTCCCCATCCTGGACCCCCCCACCTCCTTCCTCCCTCCCTATACCATCCCTCTGGGTCATCTCAATGCACCAGCCCCAAGCATCCAGTATCATGCATCAAACCTGGACTGGCATCTCATTTCATATATGATCTTATACATGTTTCAATGCCATTCCCTCAAATCATCCCACCCTCTCCCTCTCCCAGAGTCCAAAAGACTGTTCTGTACATCTGTGTCTCTTTTGCTGTCTCACATACAGGATTATCATTACCATCTTTCTAAATTCCATATATGTGCATTAGTATACTGTATTGGTGTTTTTCTTTCTGGCTCCTGGTTTCTTAAGTCTGCAAAAAAAGCTCGATCCTACCATTGATAGCCACTTAACTTGTTACTTATCTTCAGGAACACTGTATCACTCTTCATTACCCAATATGCTGCTGCTTTCATATGGAACTTGTCAGACTGATAGAGAATGAGTTAATTTGCATTGTATTTCTGCTCTAGTCTCTATGCTAACTCCTATGCAAAATTTAAAAATAAAAACTCAACATTTTTGAAATTCTGAGCAATAGATGATGTTCCCACTTTACAGACGGATATAATAATCAGAAAAGATGCGAAGAGTTGACTCATTGGAAAAGACTTTGATACTGGGAGGGATTGGGGGTAGGAGGAGAAAGGGATGACACACGATGAGATGGCTGGATGGCATCACTGACTGAGTGAACTCCGGGAGCTGGTGATGGACAGGGAGGCCTGGTGTGCTGCGATTCATGGGGTCGCAAAGAGTCGGACACGACTGAGTGACTGAACTGAACTGAACTAATGAGGGTCAGAGAGATTTTGGAAAAAGGTCTCTCTGATGTTAATATCCTCCTCTTCTTACCACTTTCCTACAGCCCGATGATGCTTCAAATAGTACAGTCATCAGTGCTTCACATTTGGAAATTTCATCCCTAAAAATAAAATGTATAAAGCCTCATTTAACTGGAGCCCCTAATGATTGTGAGCTCCCCAATTTGCACTAGTGTAATGAACCCTCCTGCCAATGCAGGAGATATAAGGTGCTTGGTTTTGATCCCTGGGTTGGTAAGATCCTCTGGAGGATGGCATGGCTATGCACTCAAGTATTCTTGCTTGAAGAATCTCATGGACAGAGGAACTTGGCAGGTTATAGTCCATAGGGTTGCAAAGAGTCCAACATGACTGAAGCGACCTAGCATGCATGTACTGTTTGTACCAGAACTCCTGTGGAATATTATTCTACCATCCTATAAACTATTACTCTAAAACACTACCAAATATTATTGATGTTATATACATTTCACTTCATATTATATATGATCTGCTACAGTCATGTATGTTCATGACTAACTCTCATGGTAGAAGATGTGTTTACATGTATTAAATCATGGGGGCAACTAAAATAACCTTGAACATAGCCAATGCATGATTGATTTTTTATTGCATTTAAAAATTTTTGTTCCTTCTGATTCATAGCCAGAACTTTTAGACTTCATACTTTCCCATTCCATATTTGGGCTAGCCATTATTGGATTAAATGAAAAGCAAAATACGATAGCTCTGGAATAACACATTTTTATACAAAATTTTATATTCTATTCATGAAAATATATTGTGATAAGTAGTTATCCTAGAAGTTTCATGAACTCAAAAATCAAGGTATCTATTGAAACATTAACTATTCTCTGTGTTTCTAAGGCCAACTAGTAAGCATCAGCAGTTATTTGTGCATGTTGTCTTTCACCGAGGTTAGAATTGATTCACAGCCATTGCTTGGAAAACTAGAAAATAGATATTCAGCATAAACAGAATGAGTTTCCAGAGGGTTTTTATCTGTATTTTTTCTAATTGTATGATTCTACCTTATTGAAAACAAAAGAAAGCCCTCTTAAATGTGTCATATTTTAGTGTTTCAGGGAATAAATAAATCTCTAGCTTATCTTTTGATCCTCTAATAGCTTTTTTTAAATAAAATACCATCAATTTCAGGTATAAAACACTGATTTAATATTGGTATATATTGTGAAATGATCACCACAATAAGTCCAGATACATCCATCACTATAGTTATAAAAATTTTCTTCCTATGGTGAGAGCTTTTAAGATTTACTCATAACAACTTGGAAATATGCAATTTATTATTAGTTATAGTTACCATGCTGTACATTATACCCCCATGACTTTATTTTATACCTAGAAATAAAGTCTATATCTATTTACCTTCCTCACCCATTTCCCTACCTTCCACCCCTCACCACACCCTCTGGCAACCAACAATCTGTCATCTATAAGCTTGGCTTTGGTTTTTATGTTTTGTAATCCACATGTAAGTAGGATATATATATATATATATTTTATGTCTGACTTATTTCTCTTAGCATAGTACCTTCAGGGTCCATCTGTGTTTTCACAAATGGCAGATTTTCTGTCTTCTTTATAAACATAATTTTCCATTGTATATATAGTACATTTTCTGTATTTACTCATGGGCATTTGGGTTTGTTTCCATATCTTGGCTATTGTAAAGCTGCAGTGAACATGGGGGTGCAGAAATCTTTTTGAGTTACTGTTTTCATTTCCTTTGATTAAATATCTACAAGCGGAATTAGTAAATCATATAGTAGTTATATTTTTGGCTCTTTGAGGAACCTCTGTGTTGTTACTCCTAGTGACTTCACCAACTTACATTCCTTCCAACAGTGCACAAGGGTGTTTCCTTTTCTCTACATTCTCACCAACTTTTTTTATCCCTTGCTTTTTAATAATAGCCATTCAGAGAAGTGTGACATGATATCTCGTGGATTAGTAATTCAGAGAATCTTTCACGTGTCTGTTGGCCATCTGTATATCTTTGGGCATATGTATTCAGATCCTCAAAAAATCAATACCAAGATGGCAGAGTAGAAGTATAGGCACTCGTCTTTTCTTGTGAGATGCCCACAACCAGCTACTGAACAGCAATCAACAAGAGAATGTTGGAACCCACAAAAAAAAAAGATACATCCACGGAAAAAGGAGAAACTGCAATGAAATTGTGAAAGGGGCATAATCAGTTAAAATTAACTGGGAGGTACAAACAAAACCTTATGTGCACCAGGACCCAGGGAAAGGAGCAATGACCCCCACAAGAAACTGAGCCAGGCCTGACTGTGAGTGTTTGAGGGTCTCCTATAGAAGCATGGGTCAGCAGTGGTCTGTCACAGAGACAAGAGCACTGGCAGCAGCAGTCCTGGGAGGCCCAGTGTGTGGCATATGCCCCCTTGGAGGAGGTCTCCATTAGCCCTACCACAGAACTGCCAGGTGGGTGATCCACAAACTGGAGAATAATTATACTGAAGAAGTTCTTTCACTGTTGTGAAGGTTCTAATTCCCGCCACAGACCTCTGCCCGTTTTTAATCAGATTGCTTGGATTTTTGTGTGTGATTTATTATATTAGTCTTTGATGTATTTTGGATATTAACCCATTATTAGATATCATTTGCAAACATTTTCTTTGATTCAGTTGGTCACCATTACATGATTTTCTTTTCTGTGCAGAAACCTTTTTATTTTGCATTTATTTTTTTGCTTTTGTTGCCTTTGCATTTGGGGTTAGAGCCATCCTTTGTGTTTCTAGAAATGGCTCACTGCAAAGAATCATCTTCTCCTATGACTTAAATAAGATTCATGGATGCCCTCCTGTATGCTTATGAGATGACCTTCAATTTGTATTCTCTGCCTCATAACTATTTAGCTGAACTGCTTGTCCTCGATGATCAATAGGAATAGCATGCTTGTCAGACAAGTTTGGTTAATATTCTTTCCTTCTTCTAGGATCCTGAACTTCAGCTCATTCACTTAGCATGAGCCAAAAAAATCACCCTTCTGAAAATCGGCTGGCCTTAGGGGAAAACATTCTCTGATTTGAGGGACTATCCTTTCATCTCACTTCTCCACACTTAGTTTTTTCTAGCTTTGTTTACTGCTTTCTTTTAATGATTTGGGACCATGGTGCTGTAGAAGACTCTTCAGAGTCCCTTGAACTGGAAGAGATCAAACCATTCATTTGATCTTCATTTTTGGCCATGTAGTGAGACCATTTTTTTTTTTTTCAGTCATTGAATTCACATTTCCTAATGAAAATCAACCATGATTATGCATTGCAAGGAATGTTGCTGAAGCTGAAGCTACAATACTTTGGCCACCTGATGGGAATAGCCGACACATGGGAAAAGATTCTGATGCAGGGAAAGATTGAATATAGAGGAGATGGAGGAGAAAAGGGCGACAGAGAATGATGGCATCATCAACACAACGGACAGGAGTTTGAGCAAACTCTGGGAGATAGTGAAGGACAGGGAAACCTGGAATACTTGCGTCCATATGGGCACAAAGAGCAGGACACAACTTAGCAACTCAACGATGACAACAACAGAAAACCTAGAAAAATATCACCAGATAATTGGGCATCTCTATGTCACTTAACTTTACTTGAGGAGACTGATTTCCTCAGCTTTGTCTCACCACAAGGACATAAGGGTTTATTATGAAATTCTCTTCAATTAAAGGAATCATACATAATTTTATTTTATCTTAACGTTGGATTTAGAATAGTGATGTAGTTGTGCTTTTAGTATCTCTTTAAATACATTTTAGGTAATGTGATACTTTTCTATAAATTTTTTCAGCTTTTCTAAATATTTTTCTTGGTTTATAGATTTTTTTGTATACACTAAATACCTGTTCTATATTTCAAGACATAGCAAATGTATTCTTTAATGCCTGGCCTATATCATCTTTTAATATAATTCTTAATTTTGAAGTAATCAAATCTAACAAAAACCCCACATCTTTTGTACATTTTAGGGATTTTAAAAGAATTTCACTATGATGCAAAGATGATTTTCAGCTTTGCCTATTTGGCCACAATATGTCCTTTTTGTATTTAAGTCTATAAACTTCAGGCTCATTTGTATTATGTGGGAAAACAAAGGATCTTCATTTTTGACCATGTAGTGAGACCATTTTTTCCAGTCATCTAATTTACATTTCTTATCATGCTAATTTTAAGTTTCTGTTTATATCAGTTCAGTTCAGTCACTCAGTCGTGTCTGACACTTTGCAACCTCATGAACCGCAGCATGCCAGGCTTCCCTGTCCATCACTAGCTCCTGGCCCACACCCATATTCATCGAGTTGAAGATGCCATCCAACCATCTCATCCTCTGTCGTCCCTTCTTCTCCCACGCTCAATATTTCCCAGCTTCAGAGTCTTTTCCAATGAGTCGGCTCTTGGCATCAGATGGCCAAAATATTGGAGTTTCAGCCTCAACATCAGTCCATCCAATGAATGCCAAGGACTGATCTCCTTTAGGATGGACTGGTTGGATTTCCTGCAGTCCAAGGGCCTCTCAAGAGTCTTCTCCAACACCTCACTTCAAAAGCATCAATTGTTTGGCACTCAGCTTTCTTTATAGTCTAACTCTCACATCCATACATGACCACTGGAAAAACAATAACCTTGACTTTAGCGACCTTTGCTGGCAGTCTGCTTTTTAATATACTGTCTAGGTTGGTCATAACTTTCCTTCCAAGGAGTGTCTTTTAATTTCATCACTGCAGTTGCCATCTGCAGTGATTTTGGAGCCCAGAAAAATAGTCAGCCACTGTTTCTACTGTTTCCCCATCTATCTGCCTTGAAGTGATGGGACTAGATGCCATGATCTTCGTTTTCTGAATGTTGAGCTTTAAGCCAACTTTTTCACTCTCCTCTTTCACCTTCATCAAGAGACTCTTTAGTTCTTCACTTTCTTCCATAAGGGTGGTGTCATCTGCAAAGCTGAGGTTATTGATATTTCTTTTGACAATCTTGATTCCAGTTAGTGGTTCTTCCAGCCCAGTGTTTCTCATGATGTACTCTGTATGTAAGTTAAATAAGCAGGGTGACAATATATAGCCCTGAAGTACTCCTTTTTCTATTTGGAACCAGTCTGTTTTTCCATGTCCAGTTCTAACTGTTGCTTCCGGACCTGCATACAGATTTCTCAAGAGGCAGGTCAGGTGGTCTGATATGCCTATCTCTTTCAGAATTTTCCTCAGTTTATTGTGATCCACATAGTCAAAGGCTTTGGCATAGTCAAGAAAACAGAAATAGCTGTTTTTATATTATGTTTAAACTTCCTATTTCATTAGAAATATATATATAAGGAATATTTTAGTGATTATTTCTATCTAATCCAAAGCGATAGTGTTTACATAGCATCATCTTTTAGAATGTCACAATACATGGATGGTCCAAAACTGCTTTCCTTGCTGCCTTTTTGAAAGTTCAGTTATTCTTTGACTTTACTGTATAGATTTTCAACATTAAGTTTCTTAGTTTACCAAATTATAATGTCATGCAGGTTAACTTATAAATTCAGTGAGAATTGACAAAAAGAACATCACACATTAATCAGAAGCAAGAAAACCATAATTTTCCTTTTATGATCTGCTTTTTAGCTTATAATAGATTATTTAAAAATTTCCCTTTAATTTCTATTATTACATTTTTTTTCTTTCCAAGAAAATATTATTTCATTCTCACAATAAATTAACCATTACAATATTTCCCTAAAACAAACTTTTGTATATCAGTATTCATGGATCTCTTGTATAACAATTTAAAAATATTTTT
>SJYC01090843.1:0-24668 GCA_006408675.1 Madoqua kirkii | reverse complement strand
CTAGTGTGTTAAAAACATTAAGTATTTTCTGAATATTTCTAAAGTTTTAAAGCAGTACCGGTAGAAATGTGAGTCAGAAGAGTGGGTAAAATTTATCTTAGAATATAACTTAACCAAATATATTAAAATTTTAAGAAATAATCAAGAAACTCAGAGATATTTTGCATGTTTTGCCTCATTTTAACTTAGTACCTTTAAAGAGGTGATTATATTCTGGTTATGTAAAGTGCCATCCCATTCTGAGGTACTGGGAATTATAGCTTCAGTGGGAGAATATCAGAGACACAGCTCAGCCCATAATATTACTATAAACATGATTCATCCTGATGTATCCCACCCTAATCCATCACCTCATAGATCGTTCTTTCTTTACTTTTAATTAACTTCCCACTGCAAAAGCAGTAAATGTAGCCCTCTGTGATTCACTCAGTTGTTCGATTCCTGTAAATGTATAAGAATATTAGAATTGTTAACCTATATCTCTGTGTGAAACACTTTATCAATTAAGTGTGTTTATGTACAATATCTTGCTTTAAGCCTCACGGACTCTGTACATTCTGAAGTTACTTAGACCAGCGTCTTTTCCCCATCCTCTTCAGAGAGGCTATTTCATCTCTTGTACCCTTAGATTCTTCCAGTTTGAATTTCACTGTCACTTCCCCTATATTCCTGAATATCCTTTATAATTTGCATGCATTAAAAATTACTCTCTATGCTGTGAAGTTCTGAGTTTTGACTTAAGCAGTAGTGTCATGTTTCCATCATGGTAGCGTATGGAATTTTTTTCACTATCATAAAAATTACCTTGTGTCTCACATATTAGACCGTTCCTAACCTCTGGAAATCACTTTTACTCATTGCTGTTGCTATAATTTTATATTTTCCAGAAAGCCAGATAAATGGAATAATACCTGTCTCTTATACACATCTAGATGTGTATAAGAGACAGTTTCACAACTAAACTAAATATTCATTGATACTCTATCTTTCAGTATCAAATGTAACCTTTTATTTAAAATATTGATACTGTTTTCAAATAGTTTTGTAATTTTAAGCTAACATGAAAATCTCCAGGATTCCCAAGTATGAATTGAACTATTTGACCACTGGAAAAAAAATTAAATTAATCAATTTTATCATGTGTATTACAGTTTTTAATGATTAATAGCATTTTTGTTAAATTATTAACTACATTAGCTGTCTCATTTTGCTATTATCTTCATGACAGTTTAATATGGCTAAACTTTTCTGCAAAGAACCAGATAGTAAATATTTAATTTTTTGGACACATGTTCTATCATCAACTCTGCTGCTGTGTGAAAGAAGCCACAGAGAGTACACAGATAACTGAATGTGGCTGAGATTCAATAAACCTTTATTTACCAAACATCAACCTGGTTTGACCATTGGGGCCATTTGCTGATGCCTGACTGATAGTATTTTAAGTGTTTTTAAAAAAGTATTTAAGTATTTTCAGCTTCCTGATACCTATATTACTTCTTTCCAAGATGTCTAAAACTGAGATTCTGTTTTTTTGTTCTTTTTTTGTGCTTTAACCATTATCATTGTCCAAGTACAATAAAAAACATTCTAAGTCAATTTATCTTTTTTTCTCAAGCATACTCATCCAATAAAGCATATTGAACATTACTGCAACTCCGATTCATAGCTTCATTTTTCTCTTGAACCCTCTAGGGTTCTGTGTACCCATTCTACAAATTGCTTTCATTCTGGTCAACAGTACTCACTGAATTCATAAATCCTGTGGTCATTTTCAGGTCTCCTTAAACTTGATCATTTGGTATTTGATGGAGTACCCTGCTCATTCATTCATTCCTTTTTGAAACACTACCTTCCTTTGACTTTCAGCATCTTGAACTTCCTTTACTTTATCCCAATATCACTAGTTGCTCTTCTTGATCTTTTTTCCATGACTTATTAATGTTGGAATTTCCCCAGAGCCAAGACATTCTGTATTCAATGAAAGTCTGTATTTTTTTTTTCTTTCATAGTATGGAATGCTTAACTGCTGTCTTTCACTTTTTGTGTAATATCTGACCCACTTAAAAGTTTTAAATGATACTGAAAGTTAATTTTTTGTGAAAAATAGCTAATTTTGATAAAAGCAAATATTTATTACATGTTTAATAAGAGATTTCAATATTATAAAATGGAAAAGTTGCTTTCACAATAGGTAGTAGTAAAACTTTAAGTCGAGCTTTTGAAGCTATTCTGCTAGTTGCCAATCTTAAGATTTTTAATGTTAATCATATTGTTGGTGAAAATATACAATCTTCTTTAAATCCAATAAATTACTTTGACAATTATCCGTTTTTCCAGAAAAATTAAAAGATGTGATTATATCAGTGTTATGATTTTTTAAAAAACATGGTAGAGTCTATAGGTGAAATTTTGAAAATTACATATTTAATGGTGTGGCACATAATTTGTAAAATGTGACTGTCAAATTATTCCATACATGTTAAATCTGTTCCCTACCCTTATATCTGGGAAGAGCCTGCTTTGAGACCAATAGAATGGGGCAGAAGTGAAACCCTCAGATACGGACTTCAACCTTAAAATTAACACCTGGTAGCATCCACTTACTCTCTTGGAATCCTGAGGCACCATGGTGAAGAGGTCCAGCAACATCCTGCTGGAGAAACCACTTGGAGAGAGAGTTGTCTGGGCCTCAATTGGCACCTCAATACTGGATATCTGATGGGAGCATTTTCGGATTCTGTTATCCTGTTAGAGCTACCGGAGGACTGCCGACCAATAGACCCCATAAACAATGAACCAGAACAACCCGTCAGCTAAGACCAGACTGCAGAGTAATATGTAAATATTGTATAGACTATGACATTTTTGACAGGCTGTGATGGAGCAATAGATAAGATGATAGAATTGATATCTGATACAAATGAGTGCCTTTACTAGAATACTTCTGAGTCTTTAATCTGTCAAATAGCATGTTGATTCCTTAGAATGAGATGTTCACAGCAAATTCTCTGGTCAGTGTGAAACAAGCTCTCTAGTGTGTTAAAAACATTAAGTATTTTCTGAATATTTCTAAAGTTTTAAAGCAGTACCGGTAGAAATGTGAGTCAGAAGAGTGGGTAAAATTTATCTTAGAATATAACTTAACCAAATATATTAAAATTTTAAGAAATAATCAAGAAACTCAGAGATATTTTGCATGTTTTGCCTCATTTTAACTTAGTACCTTTAAAGAGGTGATTATATTCTGGTTATGTAAAGTGCCATCCCATTCTGAGGTACTGGGAATTATAGCTTCAGTGGGAGAATATCAGAGACACAGCTCAGCCCATAATATTACTATAAACATGATTCATCCTGATGTATCCCACCCTAATCCATCACCTCATAGATCGTTCTTTCTTTACTTTTAATTAACTTCCCACTGCAAAAGCAGTAAATGTAGCCCTCTGTGATTCACTCAGTTGTTCGATTCCTGTAAATGTATAAGAATATTAGAATTGTTAACCTATATCTCTGTGTGAAACACTTTATCAATTAAGTGTGTTTATGTACAATATCTTGCTTTAAGCCTCACGGACTCTGTACATTCTGAAGTTACTTAGACCAGCGTCTTTTCCCCATCCTCTTCAGAGAGGCTATTTCATCTCTTGTACCCTTAGATTCTTCCAGTTTGAATTTCACTGTCACTTCCCCTATATTCCTGAATATCCTTTATAATTTGCATGCATTAAAAATTACTCTCTATGCTGTGAAGTTCTGAGTTTTGACTTAAGCAGTAGTGTCATGTTTCCATCATGGTAGCGTATGGAATTTTTTTCACTATCATAAAAATTACCTTGTGTCTCACATATTAGACCGTTCCTAACCTCTGGAAATCACTTTTACTCATTGCTGTTGCTATAATTTTATATTTTCCAGAAAGCCAGATAAATGGAATAATACCTGTCTCTTATACACATCTAGATGTGTATAAGAGACAGTTTCACAACTAAACTAAATATTCATTGATACTCTATCTTTCAGTATCAAATGTAACCTTTTATTTAAAATATTGATACTGTTTTCAAATAGTTTTGTAATTTTAAGCTAACATGAAAATCTCCAGGATTCCCAAGTATGAATTGAACTATTTGACCACTGGAAAAAAAATTAAATTAATCAATTTTATCATGTGTATTACAGTTTTTAATGATTAATAGCATTTTTGTTAAATTATTAACTACATTAGCTGTCTCATTTTGCTATTATCTTCATGACAGTTTAATATGGCTAAACTTTTCTGCAAAGAACCAGATAGTAAATATTTAATTTTTTGGACACATGTTCTATCATCAACTCTGCTGCTGTGTGAAAGAAGCCACAGAGAGTACACAGATAACTGAATGTGGCTGAGATTCAATAAACCTTTATTTACCAAACATCAACCTGGTTTGACCATTGGGGCCATTTGCTGATGCCTGACTGATAGTATTTTAAGTGTTTTTAAAAAAGTATTTAAGTATTTTCAGCTTCCTGATACCTATATTACTTCTTTCCAAGATGTCTAAAACTGAGATTCTGTTTTTTTGTTCTTTTTTTGTGCTTTAACCATTATCATTGTCCAAGTACAATAAAAAACATTCTAAGTCAATTTATCTTTTTTTCTCAAGCATACTCATCCAATAAAGCATATTGAACATTACTGCAACTCCGATTCATAGCTTCATTTTTCTCTTGAACCCTCTAGGGTTCTGTGTACCCATTCTACAAATTGCTTTCATTCTGGTCAACAGTACTCACTGAATTCATAAATCCTGTGGTCATTTTCAGGTCTCCTTAAACTTGATCATTTGGTATTTGATGGAGTACCCTGCTCATTCATTCATTCCTTTTTGAAACACTACCTTCCTTTGACTTTCAGCATCTTGAACTTCCTTTACTTTATCCCAATATCACTAGTTGCTCTTCTTGATCTTTTTTCCATGACTTATTAATGTTGGAATTTCCCCAGAGCCAAGACATTCTGTATTCAATGAAAGTCTGTATTTTTTTTTTCTTTCATAGTATGGAATGCTTAACTGCTGTCTTTCACTTTTTGTGTAATATCTGACCCACTTAAAAGTTTTAAATGATACTGAAAGTTAATTTTTTGTGAAAAATAGCTAATTTTGATAAAAGCAAATATTTATTACATGTTTAATAAGAGATTTCAATATTATAAAATGGAAAAGTTGCTTTCACAATAGGTAGTAGTAAAACTTTAAGTCGAGCTTTTGAAGCTATTCTGCTAGTTGCCAATCTTAAGATTTTTAATGTTAATCATATTGTTGGTGAAAATATACAATCTTCTTTAAATCCAATAAATTACTTTGACAATTATCCGTTTTTCCAGAAAAATTAAAAGATGTGATTATATCAGTGTTATGATTTTTTAAAAAACATGGTAGAGTCTATAGGTGAAATTTTGAAAATTACATATTTAATGGTGTGGCACATAATTTGTAAAATGTGACTGTCAAATTATTCCATACATGTTAAATCTGTTCCCTACCCTTATATCTGGGAAGAGCCTGCTTTGAGACCAATAGAATGGGGCAGAAGTGAAACCCTCAGATACGGACTTCAACCTTAAAATTAACACCTGGTAGCATCCACTTACTCTCTTGGAATCCTGAGGCACCATGGTGAAGAGGTCCAGCAACATCCTGCTGGAGAAACCACTTGGAGAGAGAGTTGTCTGGGCCTCAATTGGCACCTCAATACTGGATATCTGATGGGAGCATTTTCGGATTCTGTTATCCTGTTAGAGCTACCGGAGGACTGCCGACCAATAGACCCCATAAACAATGAACCAGAACAACCCGTCAGCTAAGACCAGACTGCAGAGTAATATGTAAATATTGTATAGACTATGACATTTTTGACAGGCTGTGATGGAGCAATAGATAAGATGATAGAATTGATATCTGATACAAATGAGTGCCTTTACTAGAATACTTCTGAGTCTTTAATCTGTCAAATAGCATGTTGATTCCTTAGAATGAGATGTTCACAGCAAATTCTCTGGTCAGTGTGAAACAAGCTCTCTAGTGTGTTAAAAACATTAAGTATTTTCTGAATATTTCTAAAGTTTTAAAGCAGTACCGGTAGAAATGTGAGTCAGAAGAGTGGGTAAAATTTATCTTAGAATATAACTTAACCAAATATATTAAAATTTTAAGAAATAATCAAGAAACTCAGAGATATTTTGCATGTTTTGCCTCATTTTAACTTAGTACCTTTAAAGAGGTGATTATATTCTGGTTATGTAAAGTGCCATCCCATTCTGAGGTACTGGGAATTATAGCTTCAGTGGGAGAATATCAGAGACACAGCTCAGCCCATAATATTACTATAAACATGATTCATCCTGATGTATCCCACCCTAATCCATCACCTCATAGATCGTTCTTTCTTTACTTTTAATTAACTTCCCACTGCAAAAGCAGTAAATGTAGCCCTCTGTGATTCACTCAGTTGTTCGATTCCTGTAAATGTATAAGAATATTAGAATTGTTAACCTATATCTCTGTGTGAAACACTTTATCAATTAAGTGTGTTTATGTACAATATCTTGCTTTAAGCCTCACGGACTCTGTACATTCTGAAGTTACTTAGACCAGCGTCTTTTCCCCATCCTCTTCAGAGAGGCTATTTCATCTCTTGTACCCTTAGATTCTTCCAGTTTGAATTTCACTGTCACTTCCCCTATATTCCTGAATATCCTTTATAATTTGCATGCATTAAAAATTACTCTCTATGCTGTGAAGTTCTGAGTTTTGACTTAAGCAGTAGTGTCATGTTTCCATCATGGTAGCGTATGGAATTTTTTTCACTATCATAAAAATTACCTTGTGTCTCACATATTAGACCGTTCCTAACCTCTGGAAATCACTTTTACTCATTGCTGTTGCTATAATTTTATATTTTCCAGAAAGCCAGATAAATGGAATAATACCTGTCTCTTATACACATCTAGATGTGTATAAGAGACAGTTTCACAACTAAACTAAATATTCATTGATACTCTATCTTTCAGTATCAAATGTAACCTTTTATTTAAAATATTGATACTGTTTTCAAATAGTTTTGTAATTTTAAGCTAACATGAAAATCTCCAGGATTCCCAAGTATGAATTGAACTATTTGACCACTGGAAAAAAAATTAAATTAATCAATTTTATCATGTGTATTACAGTTTTTAATGATTAATAGCATTTTTGTTAAATTATTAACTACATTAGCTGTCTCATTTTGCTATTATCTTCATGACAGTTTAATATGGCTAAACTTTTCTGCAAAGAACCAGATAGTAAATATTTAATTTTTTGGACACATGTTCTATCATCAACTCTGCTGCTGTGTGAAAGAAGCCACAGAGAGTACACAGATAACTGAATGTGGCTGAGATTCAATAAACCTTTATTTACCAAACATCAACCTGGTTTGACCATTGGGGCCATTTGCTGATGCCTGACTGATAGTATTTTAAGTGTTTTTAAAAAAGTATTTAAGTATTTTCAGCTTCCTGATACCTATATTACTTCTTTCCAAGATGTCTAAAACTGAGATTCTGTTTTTTTGTTCTTTTTTTGTGCTTTAACCATTATCATTGTCCAAGTACAATAAAAAACATTCTAAGTCAATTTATCTTTTTTTCTCAAGCATACTCATCCAATAAAGCATATTGAACATTACTGCAACTCCGATTCATAGCTTCATTTTTCTCTTGAACCCTCTAGGGTTCTGTGTACCCATTCTACAAATTGCTTTCATTCTGGTCAACAGTACTCACTGAATTCATAAATCCTGTGGTCATTTTCAGGTCTCCTTAAACTTGATCATTTGGTATTTGATGGAGTACCCTGCTCATTCATTCATTCCTTTTTGAAACACTACCTTCCTTTGACTTTCAGCATCTTGAACTTCCTTTACTTTATCCCAATATCACTAGTTGCTCTTCTTGATCTTTTTTCCATGACTTATTAATGTTGGAATTTCCCCAGAGCCAAGACATTCTGTATTCAATGAAAGTCTGTATTTTTTTTTTCTTTCATAGTATGGAATGCTTAACTGCTGTCTTTCACTTTTTGTGTAATATCTGACCCACTTAAAAGTTTTAAATGATACTGAAAGTTAATTTTTTGTGAAAAATAGCTAATTTTGATAAAAGCAAATATTTATTACATGTTTAATAAGAGATTTCAATATTATAAAATGGAAAAGTTGCTTTCACAATAGGTAGTAGTAAAACTTTAAGTCGAGCTTTTGAAGCTATTCTGCTAGTTGCCAATCTTAAGATTTTTAATGTTAATCATATTGTTGGTGAAAATATACAATCTTCTTTAAATCCAATAAATTACTTTGACAATTATCCGTTTTTCCAGAAAAATTAAAAGATGTGATTATATCAGTGTTATGATTTTTTAAAAAACATGGTAGAGTCTATAGGTGAAATTTTGAAAATTACATATTTAATGGTGTGGCACATAATTTGTAAAATGTGACTGTCAAATTATTCCATACATGTTAAATCTGTTCCCTACCCTTATATCTGGGAAGAGCCTGCTTTGAGACCAATAGAATGGGGCAGAAGTGAAACCCTCAGATACGGACTTCAACCTTAAAATTAACACCTGGTAGCATCCACTTACTCTCTTGGAATCCTGAGGCACCATGGTGAAGAGGTCCAGCAACATCCTGCTGGAGAAACCACTTGGAGAGAGAGTTGTCTGGGCCTCAATTGGCACCTCAATACTGGATATCTGATGGGAGCATTTTCGGATTCTGTTATCCTGTTAGAGCTACCGGAGGACTGCCGACCAATAGACCCCATAAACAATGAACCAGAACAACCCGTCAGCTAAGACCAGACTGCAGAGTAATATGTAAATATTGTATAGACTATGACATTTTTGACAGGCTGTGATGGAGCAATAGATAAGATGATAGAATTGATATCTGATACAAATGAGTGCCTTTACTAGAATACTTCTGAGTCTTTAATCTGTCAAATAGCATGTTGATTCCTTAGAATGAGATGTTCACAGCAAATTCTCTGGTCAGTGTGAAACAAGCTCTCTAGTGTGTTAAAAACATTAAGTATTTTCTGAATATTTCTAAAGTTTTAAAGCAGTACCGGTAGAAATGTGAGTCAGAAGAGTGGGTAAAATTTATCTTAGAATATAACTTAACCAAATATATTAAAATTTTAAGAAATAATCAAGAAACTCAGAGATATTTTGCATGTTTTGCCTCATTTTAACTTAGTACCTTTAAAGAGGTGATTATATTCTGGTTATGTAAAGTGCCATCCCATTCTGAGGTACTGGGAATTATAGCTTCAGTGGGAGAATATCAGAGACACAGCTCAGCCCATAATATTACTATAAACATGATTCATCCTGATGTATCCCACCCTAATCCATCACCTCATAGATCGTTCTTTCTTTACTTTTAATTAACTTCCCACTGCAAAAGCAGTAAATGTAGCCCTCTGTGATTCACTCAGTTGTTCGATTCCTGTAAATGTATAAGAATATTAGAATTGTTAACCTATATCTCTGTGTGAAACACTTTATCAATTAAGTGTGTTTATGTACAATATCTTGCTTTAAGCCTCACGGACTCTGTACATTCTGAAGTTACTTAGACCAGCGTCTTTTCCCCATCCTCTTCAGAGAGGCTATTTCATCTCTTGTACCCTTAGATTCTTCCAGTTTGAATTTCACTGTCACTTCCCCTATATTCCTGAATATCCTTTATAATTTGCATGCATTAAAAATTACTCTCTATGCTGTGAAGTTCTGAGTTTTGACTTAAGCAGTAGTGTCATGTTTCCATCATGGTAGCGTATGGAATTTTTTTCACTATCATAAAAATTACCTTGTGTCTCACATATTAGACCGTTCCTAACCTCTGGAAATCACTTTTACTCATTGCTGTTGCTATAATTTTATATTTTCCAGAAAGCCAGATAAATGGAATAATACCTGTCTCTTATACACATCTAGATGTGTATAAGAGACAGTTTCACAACTAAACTAAATATTCATTGATACTCTATCTTTCAGTATCAAATGTAACCTTTTATTTAAAATATTGATACTGTTTTCAAATAGTTTTGTAATTTTAAGCTAACATGAAAATCTCCAGGATTCCCAAGTATGAATTGAACTATTTGACCACTGGAAAAAAAATTAAATTAATCAATTTTATCATGTGTATTACAGTTTTTAATGATTAATAGCATTTTTGTTAAATTATTAACTACATTAGCTGTCTCATTTTGCTATTATCTTCATGACAGTTTAATATGGCTAAACTTTTCTGCAAAGAACCAGATAGTAAATATTTAATTTTTTGGACACATGTTCTATCATCAACTCTGCTGCTGTGTGAAAGAAGCCACAGAGAGTACACAGATAACTGAATGTGGCTGAGATTCAATAAACCTTTATTTACCAAACATCAACCTGGTTTGACCATTGGGGCCATTTGCTGATGCCTGACTGATAGTATTTTAAGTGTTTTTAAAAAAGTATTTAAGTATTTTCAGCTTCCTGATACCTATATTACTTCTTTCCAAGATGTCTAAAACTGAGATTCTGTTTTTTTGTTCTTTTTTTGTGCTTTAACCATTATCATTGTCCAAGTACAATAAAAAACATTCTAAGTCAATTTATCTTTTTTTCTCAAGCATACTCATCCAATAAAGCATATTGAACATTACTGCAACTCCGATTCATAGCTTCATTTTTCTCTTGAACCCTCTAGGGTTCTGTGTACCCATTCTACAAATTGCTTTCATTCTGGTCAACAGTACTCACTGAATTCATAAATCCTGTGGTCATTTTCAGGTCTCCTTAAACTTGATCATTTGGTATTTGATGGAGTACCCTGCTCATTCATTCATTCCTTTTTGAAACACTACCTTCCTTTGACTTTCAGCATCTTGAACTTCCTTTACTTTATCCCAATATCACTAGTTGCTCTTCTTGATCTTTTTTCCATGACTTATTAATGTTGGAATTTCCCCAGAGCCAAGACATTCTGTATTCAATGAAAGTCTGTATTTTTTTTTTCTTTCATAGTATGGAATGCTTAACTGCTGTCTTTCACTTTTTGTGTAATATCTGACCCACTTAAAAGTTTTAAATGATACTGAAAGTTAATTTTTTGTGAAAAATAGCTAATTTTGATAAAAGCAAATATTTATTACATGTTTAATAAGAGATTTCAATATTATAAATGGAAAAGTTGCTTTCACAATAGGTAGTAGTAAAACTTTAAGTCGAGCTTTTGAAGCTATTCTGCTAGTTGCCAATCTTAAGATTTTTAATGTTAATCATATTGTTGGTGAAAATATACAATCTTCTTTAAATCCAATAAATTACTTTGACAATTATCCGTTTTTCCAGAAAAATTAAAAGATGTGATTATATCAGTGTTATGATTTTTTAAAAAACATGGTAGAGTCTATAGGTGAAATTTTGAAAATTACATATTTAATGGTGTGGCACATAATTTGTAAAATGTGACTGTCAAATTATTCCATACATGTTAAATCTGTTCCCTACCCTTATATCTGGGAAGAGCCTGCTTTGAGACCAATAGAATGGGGCAGAAGTGAAACCCTCAGATACGGACTTCAACCTTAAAATTAACACCTGGTAGCATCCACTTACTCTCTTGGAATCCTGAGGCACCATGGTGAAGAGGTCCAGCAACATCCTGCTGGAGAAACCACTTGGAGAGAGAGTTGTCTGGGCCTCAATTGGCACCTCAATACTGGATATCTGATGGGAGCATTTTCGGATTCTGTTATCCTGTTAGAGCTACCGGAGGACTGCCGACCAATAGACCCCATAAACAATGAACCAGAACAACCCGTCAGCTAAGACCAGACTGCAGAGTAATATGTAAATATTGTATAGACTATGACATTTTTGACAGGCTGTGATGGAGCAATAGATAAGATTCTTGGAATCCTGAGGCACCATGGTGAAGAGGTCCAGCAACATCCTGCTGGAGAAACCACTTGGAGAGAGAGTTGTCTGGGCCTCAATTGGCACCTCAATACTGGATATCTGATGGGAGCATTTTCGGATTCTGTTATCCTGTTAGAGCTACCGGAGGACTGCCGACCAATAGACCCCATAAACAATGAACCAGAACAACCCGTCAGCTAAGACCAGACTGCAGAGTAATATGTAAATATTGTATAGACTATGACATTTTTGACAGGCTGTGATGGAGCAATAGATAAGATGATAGAATTGATATCTGATACAAATGAGTGCCTTTACTAGAATACTTCTGAGTCTTTAATCTGTCAAATAGCATGTTGATTCCTTAGAATGAGATGTTCACAGCAAATTCTCTGGTCAGTGTGAAACAAGCTCTCTAGTGTGTTAAAAACATTAAGTATTTTCTGAATATTTCTAAAGTTTTAAAGCAGTACCGGTAGAAATGTGAGTCAGAAGAGTGGGTAAAATTTATCTTAGAATATAACTTAACCAAATATATTAAAATTTTAAGAAATAATCAAGAAACTCAGAGATATTTTGCATGTTTTGCCTCATTTTAACTTAGTACCTTTAAAGAGGTGATTATATTCTGGTTATGTAAAGTGCCATCCCATTCTGAGGTACTGGGAATTATAGCTTCAGTGGGAGAATATCAGAGACACAGCTCAGCCCATAATATTACTATAAACATGATTCATCCTGATGTATCCCACCCTAATCCATCACCTCATAGATCGTTCTTTCTTTACTTTTAATTAACTTCCCACTGCAAAAGCAGTAAATGTAGCCCTCTGTGATTCACTCAGTTGTTCGATTCCTGTAAATGTATAAGAATATTAGAATTGTTAACCTATATCTCTGTGTGAAACACTTTATCAATTAAGTGTGTTTATGTACAATATCTTGCTTTAAGCCTCACGGACTCTGTACATTCTGAAGTTACTTAGACCAGCGTCTTTTCCCCATCCTCTTCAGAGAGGCTATTTCATCTCTTGTACCCTTAGATTCTTCCAGTTTGAATTTCACTGTCACTTCCCCTATATTCCTGAATATCCTTTATAATTTGCATGCATTAAAAATTACTCTCTATGCTGTGAAGTTCTGAGTTTTGACTTAAGCAGTAGTGTCATGTTTCCATCATGGTAGCGTATGGAATTTTTTTCACTATCATAAAAATTACCTTGTGTCTCACATATTAGACCGTTCCTAACCTCTGGAAATCACTTTTACTCATTGCTGTTGCTATAATTTTATATTTTCCAGAAAGCCAGATAAATGGAATAATACTATGTAATATTTCCAAGATGGTTTATTTCACTCAGTAATATGCATGAAGAACCATCCTTGATTTTGCATAGCTTGATAGCTCATTTGCTTTTATTGATAAATAGTTTTCCACTGGGTTGGTTTTAGGGCTCTAGTACAGTTATTCAGTGTGATTCTTCTTTGGTGCTTTTAATCCTTTTTTGTATGCTTAACTCAGTAGAACTGGAGGAGAGTTATGGATCAGGATATTCTTATTGACTCCAGCTCTGAGTTTTGTAAGTAATATAATAGTACAGAAGAAATATGGCTTCTTTATACAGAAAATGCTTTTGGTAAACACAGACTGTATTGAATAGCTAATTGAACAATGTTATGCTAGGAAAATAATAGTTAAAATAATCTTGACCCTCATTGCCTTACACTTACTTAGGTTTAGTATTTTAGCTCACTTTCTCATAATCCTATACAGTATTCATGGCACCCCACTTCAGTACTCCTGCCTGGAAAATCTCATGGACCGAGGAGCCTGGTGAGCTGTAGTCCATAGGGTCACTAAGAGTTGGACACGACTGAGCCACTTTACTTTCGCTTTTCACTTTCATGTATTTAAGAAGGAAATGGCAACCCACTCCAGTGTTCTTGCCTGGAGAATCTCAGGGATGGGGAGCCTGGTGGGTTGCATAGTCTAGTCTATAGGATTGCATAGAGTCGGACACTACTGAAGCGACTTAGCAGCAGCAGCAGCATACAGTATTCAAGAACATTGTGATCTAGTGTAATTTTTTACTTCCTTTTCATCTCCTCCTTTTCACCACCTCCTAGAGCAGGTGTCAGGCGCTCTCTGTCTATGTAGTCCTTCAGTCTCTTTGTTGCTCCTAAACACACCCAGAGCTCTATCATTTTCACCTCTATTATATCTCTCTTCAGTCTTATTTTTTTAAATGTCACTAAGATTGCAAAGAACTGATTCATTGAAAATGACCCTGATGCTGGGAAAGATTGAAGGCAGGAGGAAAAGGATATGGCACAAGATGAGATGGTTGAATGGCATCACCGACTCGATGGACGTGAGTATGAGCAGGCTCTGCGAGTTGGTGATGGACAGGGAAGCCTGGTATGCTGCAGTCCATGGGGTCGCAAAGAGTCAGATATGACTGAGTGACGGAACTGAAGATTGTTAATATCAGAAACTGGAGAAGAGAGATACCATGAAGTGTAGTTTTTTGGAAAATTCCTTAGAGATGGCAATATCATTTGGGCCTTTAAGAGTGATTAATTTTGTGGTAAACAAACTGGATAGGAGGTGGGTATTGTCAATAACTTTCTAAATTAAGATAGATATACACATAGTACTATATGCTCATGTTGAGAGTAAAGAAATCAGCTTTCATGTATAGGAACTTCATGTTGGAAATGAAAAGGTTTGTGAGTTAAATGATGCTGATATCAGTTGCAATAGCCAAGTTCCAGTATCAGTCACTGCTAAACCTGAGAGAGAGAGTAGGGCCTCTGTCAGATCCTCATATAGTAAATCCAGTCTCAATAATCAGCTAAACAGAAAATTATCTCAGTCTATTTTGAAAGGGGTAATCTGTTTCTAGCACTTATAGCTTGTTATATACGAAAGTTCCCTATTCACCTCTTGTTAGCCTTTCTGCTGCTGCTGCAAAGTCACTTCAGTTGTGTCCAACTCTGTGCGACCGCATAGACAGAAGCCCACCAGGCTCCCCCATCCCTGGGACTCTCTAGGCAAGAACACTGGAGTGGGTTGCCATTTCTTTCTCCAATGCATGAAAGTGAAAAGTTAAAGTGAAGTCACTCAGTGGTGTCCGACTCTTCATGACCCCATGGACTGCAGCCTACCAGTCTCCTCTGTCCATGGGATTTTCCAGGCAAGAGTACTAGAGTGCGTTGCCATTGCTTTCTCCGCATAGCCTTTCTACATTTTGACAGTTTAAGACTTAATTTTCTAATCAAAGAGGAAGAGCACAGGGTGCGATTGGAAAGGAGGCCACCTGCTCACTCGTTAAGCACTGAACGTTAGTAGTCGACCTGCTTCTGGGTCAAGGTTTCGTACATAGAAGAGCAGCTCCTTCGCTGTGATCTATTGAAAGTCAGTGCTCAACACAAGGGTTTGTAGAGAAATAAAAATGTAAAAACGAGTGATAAATCTGAAATAAACAAATACATTATATAAGAAAAAAAGAACAGAAAAAAAAGATAATAAAGAGAAAGAGCAAAACTGAGAACAGAGCCAATGAGTAGTGTTTTACAGTTGACTTTTCTATTTGGTTGTGTGTTGTTTCCAGTGTTTATAAGTCCTCTTCCATTCTGAATTGGTGGCAGGCAGCTGGGTCTACTTTGGGGCACGAGCATTATGCTGAATGTAGAGTGCGTTGCCATTGCTTTCTCCGCATAGCCTTTCTACATTTTGACAGTTTAAGACTTAATTTTCTAATCAAAGAGGAAGAGCACAGGGTGCGATTGGAAAGGAGGCCACCTGCTCACTCGTTAAGCACTGAACGTTAGTAGTCGACCTGCTTCTGGGTCAAGGTTTCGTACATAGAAGAGCAGCTCCTTCGCTGTGATCTATTGAAAGTCAGTGCTCAACACAAGGGTTTGTAGAGAAATAAAAATGTAAAAACGAGTGATAAATCTGAAATAAACAAATACATTATATAAGAAAAAAAGAACAGAAAAAAAAGATAATAAAGAGAAAGAGCAAAACTGAGAACAGAGCCAATGAGTAGTGTTTTACAGTTGACTTTTCTATTTGGTTGTGTGTTGTTTCCAGTGTTTATAAGTCCTCTTCCATTCTGAATTGGTGGCAGGCAGCTGGGTCTACTTTGGGGCACGAGCATTATGCTGAATGACCACATGTAATTCTATGTTGTGTTAAGTATCCAGAGTATTTGAGACATAAGAATGATGATGATAATAATGATTATTTTTATGTAAATGCTTTAGCATTAAATTTGCATAGAATGATCTCTCTTTTATTCTCATCTAATTATAGACCTTTGATCAACTGGTCTCTGGCAGTGAAAATTATCTTCTGTAATTGGCCCCAAATTCACACTGCCTACATATGTTGCCTTTTTGTCTTCTCTCACAGTCTACTTCATATATTTTGTCAGAGTTCTTTGTCAGGGAAAAACAATATTTTAAAATACGTAAAGAATCATTTGAATATATCAGCAGAGTGGCCAAATTTTACATATCTACATTTATGAAGATTCACTCAGAATGAAGTATTACTAGCTACAAGTTGTTGTTAAAGGTTATGCTATATGTATTAGAGTTCTCCAGAGAAAAGGAACCATAGGTGGGGGTCTGTGTGAATATATAGATGTATCAAAATATTTATACAAACATGCATTTATGAATATAAATACATATGGAGATTTAGTATAAAAAATTGGCTCATTTTTGAAGGGTGACAAGTCCCAAGATCTTACAGGCTAAGTCTGTAAGTTGGAGACTGTACACTGTAAAGTTATACAGTAAGTCATATCTATAAAACTGGAAGGAAAAGGAGAAGAGAAGAGGGATATTGAGAGGATTAGAGTTCCCACGCATCTTTACAAAAGAAACCCCTGGATTAAATACACAATAAAATTAATTACAGCAAGGAGGAAATTAGTTTATCATTCTCTTTGGCTTTGCGGGAATATCTCTTACACTTTTTTTCTATGGGGCCTTATCCTATTTATTTTTCAGACAGTAACTTTAAATAAGATTCAGATCTTTTTAAACTATTTTTATGTTTAAGAAAAGCTATTTTTTCCCATTGTAATCAGAAAGAAGAACATACATCAGGGTGACTCCAAAATTATCTCATAATTACTGAAATCTGCCTGCTGTCTTCACTTTCTTTTAGTTCAAACGTCTTTGCAGTTCTCTCATTTTGTAGGCCTTCTTTTTGTGAATTTCCATCCAAAAGTTTGTCCTTAGACTCAAGCTTTGTCTAAGAGAGATGATTTCTTTGGCTGTTTCCATGAGTTTGTGTATCTCAGATAACCCCTATACTGCCACATCATATAAAGCTTCTTTTGTAGCTGTAACTTAATTGGAGCTCACACACATATCACATTCCCATTTTTCTGCAGAATTCAGACTGGCCACTTGTTTTCCAGTTGACAATTAGGATGTTTTACAACTCTCAGTACCTGTGGAAGTTTCTCTGTATTTTCTATTTCTTCTCTTACTGTTGCTACTACCATACAGGTTTTGTGTGTGTTTAGATTTCTTCCTCACCTGTTACAGTCTTGGCTCTAATATAAGCAGAAATATTATTCTTTAAGTTTGTTTTATATGCTGTATTTAAGTCTTTTTTTTTTTTTGGTTTTGTGTGTGTTTAGATTTCTTCCTCACCTGTTACAGTCTTGGCTCTAATATAAGCAGAAATATTATTCTTTAAGTTTGTTTTATATGCTGTATTTAAGTCTTTTTTTTTTTTAACATGTTATCCAAGTTGCTCTGTTTGTTCTGTGGAAGTGTATGGGAAGACTCAAAATCTACAGAATTGCTCATCATAGAATCTTAAGATTTTTAAATTTGTGTGAAATGGATTAATATTTACTGACTGAATTCTTCATGGCAGGGATTATGGCATATAATAAGCACAGAAACTTATTGTCCTCTTATGATAATAGAGAATAGTGATTATGGTGTTTGGTTATGGTAGGAAACAATGCACATAAGACAGACGCCGATTCAGACTGGGATGTTTGTGTGCACACTTGTAAGAGGCATTACTCAGGGAGGAATTATTTTAACCAGATTCTAAAGGAAGGAAATATGTAAATTAATGATATAAAAGATACTTGTGCAAAAGCCTTAAGAGTAAAATTACATCTTGTAGTAATTATAGTTCAATGTGATGGATGTATGCCAACTAAAATGTTTATATATATCTGGAGAGAAATGTAAGGCTACTTAAAAATGTTTAGCAGGAGTGTAATATTTTAAAACTATTATCTTAAAGTATGGCAATCTGAATATAAAGCTTTTATTAAATCTCTTGTGGGGATAATAGGTAAGTGGTTTGTGTATGTGCATGGTAAGTTACGTCAGTTGTGTCTAACTCTGCAGCACTATGGACTCTAGCCTGCCATGCCCCTCTGACCTTGGGATTCTCTAGGCAAGAATACTGGAGTGGGTTGCCATGCCCTCTTCTAGGGGATCTTCCCAATCCAGGAATTGAACCAGCTTCTCTTATGCCTCCTGCACTGGCAGGCAGGTTCATTCCTAGTGCCACCTGGGAAGCTGAGGCCTGTGGCTTACTCAAATGTGTTTAATAATCTAAAATAAGCATGACCCTAAACAAGGTGTTTTGGCACTAAAAGAAAAATACTCCAAGAAAATTTCCCTGTATGATCTCTCCATCAGGCAAACATAATGTAAATAGCATGAGCAAAGTTAAAATAGAAATAAAGTTCATTAATTGTAAAGATCAAACATTCCTTTATGCAGTAGCTGACACAAAAATTAAGCACATACTAAATGCTTACATTTTAATTCCTATCTTAGAAATTTTGCTGATGGATGCATTACAGAAAATATATCTACAGAATTTTGATGCTTTTTCTAAAATATTAAGGCATTATTTTTTAATGTACCTACATGTCACTTGCATATCTTTATTTACCATTTTATTCATAAAGATTGTTTTGGATATATAAGCAACTTTTGTTTCTACAAACTAGATTCATAAGAAATTATTTTCATTCCTCAGTTTCTTTTATCTACTAAGCTTAATTTGAAACTAAGTCCTATAAATCTTATTTACTATAAATTCTTATTATCACTTGGTTAATTTCACCCTTGCCATACTGACTGTCACCTTATTTTAGACCTTAGCATCCTTTTATGTTAGGGCTCCTACCCATATTTTCAGTTCTCTTCTGCTAATAATACCTTTTATCCAATATCTACCTCCCAACTTCTAGTCCAAGAAGATGACTTTCCATAGCCATTATAAAATGAGTCTTTTTTTTTTTTTTACTTCCGTGGTGGTCCACTGGCTAAGACTCCATACTCCCAATACACGGACCCAGGTTCATTTTCTAGTCAGAGAACTAGATTCCACATGCTGCAAGTGAGACCCTGAAGAGCCAAATAAATACTTTTTTTTTTTAATGTTTTTTTTTCTCTTAAGTATTTTGCTTCCAAGAGGAAAAGATAGCAGATATTACAAAACAGTATTATGCTCATTTCTGTTTAAGCAACTGAAAATGAGTAAAGAGTATTGTACTGAACATCAAATCCTGTTGAATTGTAACTTCCAGTATAACCAGTTGTGTTTAATTTCACTGAGCTTCTGATTTTATTCGAAAAGTAAATAGCATTTTCAAGGTCACTTGGTATAGAATAGTGAGTGTAAGGCTGAAAACTTGATTACAGAACCCAGAGACAAACCCAAAGTGTATTCCAAGTCAACTGCACTGAACCCAATTGGCTCAGAGGTTAAAGCATCTACCTGGAGTGCAGGAGACCACGGTTCGATTCCTGGGTTGGAAAGATCCCCTGGAGAAGGAAATGGCAACCCACTCCAGTATTCTTGCCTGGAGAATCCCATGGATGGAGGAGCCTGGGATCGCAAAGTGTCAGACACGACTGAGCGAATTCACTTCACTTCACTTCACTTCACTTCACTTCACCGTGGATAAGCTGATCATATATAGAGTTCTTCTGCAAGAATGCTTTATTTCTGGCTTTCATCATATTAGGAACTTTAGGATAGAGCAGAGTTTAATTCTGGCTTTTCAGTTGTAAAACTCCATGGCCTTGACAAAACTGTTAATGTCTCTAACCTGGTTTCCTAGTATACAGTAATTATGACACTAAGATTTATCATGAAAGAAGAAATATAAATTGTTTGACAATTGCCTAGCATACTACTTGGCTCATATATTTGAAGATAATAATTAAGTTTTGTCTTTGCAGTTCCCTTAAAATTTCAAACAAGAACCCATTCCAGTTTTAAAATAAGAGCATATAGTCAGTCAATCAGTTCCCTATTTTAACACAGATAAAAATGTATGCTATGAAAAATTGTGGATAGACAGTTTTGGGCTCTGAGTTGAGGAAATGTGGCATGAGTGGAAGTTAACTGAGGAAGAAAGAGGCCAGATTCCCTTCTCCTCGTCTTTCTCTTATCTTAGTTTATAGTAAATTTATTGTCAATATTTTATGGTGTTGGTTTCTGTGTTCTCAGACAGCATATGTGTATCTTCAAAATATAAAATGTCTTTGATCTCCCTACAAACACACTCACAAACATAACATATTTCTCTTGGGAGAATTTGACATTTGATAGCATATCCTGAAAGTAGAGGTGGTAACTTGAATGAAGAACACATTTGGAAAGAGGTTGTATATGGAAGATATCTCATTTATATTTGAATCTGACTATTATTAAAATAAAATTATTTAAATTTTAGAAATAATACTAGAAACAGGAAAAATATTGTGGTTTAAACATTTGCAATCAGTGTAGAGGTATAAAATATGTCAAAAATGGGCTGGCAAGGAAATAGCAGCTGGTTGTTAAAAAGACAGTTTATTCTTTGATCTAAACAATTACCTACATGAAAATATGCCAAACCTTATCAACACACCCTTTTTTTTTACATCTTATGACAGCTGCTTATGCCAGTTGGGTCAGTGTCAGAAGAAAAATCAGTCTCCATGAACTAATTAGTTTCTCACAAGTTCAGTCCTGTTGCCCATTTGACTGATCGTTGAAGAGTAATCTTTCATATACTTAGAATCCAGAAAAAGCAAAACAAACAACCCATCACTAGGATCTCCGAAATCAATGGGCAAGTTAAAAATTCACATTGAGAAACTACTGTATGCCTTCTTCCATGGGTTTTTGAATGCCCCTGGTTTAGAGTCAATCTAGTAAGATGCTTTTGCCTTGGCACGAGCTCACCTTCTAAGTTATAAGAAGGCTCTGAACTTGACCAAGTATCTCAAAGAAGAAAAGGAATATTTACCACGGCAGAAAATCATTTCAACTGTAACTATATTATTAGCATGTTTGAAGATGATAAAAAGCTATACCCTGTGACTGAGGTTACACTAATGCTGTATCTCATGAAAGTAGATGTTTAGTCCCATTGGCCGGAGAAGGCAATGGCAAGCTACTTCAGTATTCTTGCCTCGAGAATCCCAAGGATGGAGGAGCCTGTTGGGCTTCCATCCATGGGGTCCCTAAGAGTTGGACATGACTGAGTGACTTAACTTTGACTTTTCACTTTCATGCATTGGAGAAGGAAACGGCAACCCACTCCAGTATTCTTGCCTGGAGAATCCCAGGGACAGAGGAGCCTGCTTGGCTGCCGTCTGCCGGGTTGCACAGTCAGACACGGCTAACGCGACTTAGCAGTAGCAGTAAGATTCTCTTTCCCCAGGGTTAAGCTATTAAAATGAGGCTGTTGTATAGGAAGTCTGGGAAACAGCAGGAGTGATTTCTGCAAGTCTGGAAATATCCTAAATTCTCATAAGGAATGTTAACATTCCAGTTCCAGTTCAATCACTCAGTTATGTCCAACTCTGTAACTCCACAAACCACAGCATGCCAGGCCTCCCTGTTCATCACCAGCTCCTGGAGTTCAACCAAACCCGTGTCTATTGAGTCGGTGATGCCATCCAACCATCTCATCTTCTGTCATCCCCTTCTCCTCCTGCCCTCAATCTTTCTCAGCATCAGGGTCTGTTCAAATGAGTCAGCTCTTTGGATCAGGTGGCCAAAGTACTGGAGTTTCGGCTTCAGCATCAGTCCTTTCAACGAGTATTCAGGACTGATTTCCTTTAGGATGGTCTGGTTGGATCTCCTTGCAGTCCAAGGGGCTCTCAAGAGTCTTCTCCAATACCACAGTTCAAAAGAATCAATTCTTTGGCACTCAGCTTTCTTTATAGTCCAACTCTCACATCCATACATGACCACTGTAAAAACCAAAACCTTGACTAGGTGGACATTTATTGACAAAGTAATGTCTCTGCTTTTCAGTATGCTGTCTACGTTGGTGATAGCTTTTCTTCAAAGGAGTAAGTGTCTTTTAATTTCATGGCTGCAGTCACCATCTGCAGTGATTTTGGAGCCCAGAAGAATAAAGTCAGCTACTGTTTCCACTGTTTCCCCACCTATTTCCCATGAAGTGATGGGACAAGATGCCATGATCTTCATTTTCTGAATGTTGAGCTTTAAGCCAACTTTTTCACTCTCTTCTTTCACTTTCATCAAGAGGTTCTTTAGCTCTTCTTCACTTTCTGCCATAAGGGTGTTGTCATCTGCATATCAGAGATTATTAATATTTCTCCTGGCAATCTTGATTCCAGCTTGTACTTCTTCCAGTCCAGCGTTTCTCATGATGTACTCTGCATAGAAGTTAAATAAGCAGGGTGACAATATACTCTTTCTGCCATAAGGGTGTTGTCATCTGCATATCAGAGATTATTAATATTTCTCCTGGCAATCTTGATTCCAGCTTGTACTTCTTCCAGTCCAGCGTTTCTCATGATGTACTCTGCATATATGTTAAATAAGCAGGGTGACAATATACAGCCTTGACATACTCCTTTTCCTGTTTGGGACCAGTCTGTTGTTCTATGTCCAGTTCTAACTGTTGTTTCCTGACCTGCATACAGGTTTCTCAAGAGGCAGGTCAGGTGGTCTGGTATGCCCATCTCTTTCAGAATTTCCCACAGTTTATTGTGATCCACACAGTCAAAGGCTGTGACATAGTCAATAAAGATGTCAATAGATGTTTTTCTGAAACTCTCTTGCTTTTTGATGATCCAGCAGATGTTGGCCATTTTACCATTGGTTCCTCTGCTGTTTCTAAAACCAGCTTTAACATCTAGAAGTTCATGGTTCACGTATTCCTGAAGCCTGGCTTGGAGAATTTTGAGCATTACTTTACTAGTGTGTGACATGAGTGCAATTGTGTGGTAGTTTGAACATTCTTTGGCATTGCACTTCTTTGGGATTGGAAAGAAAACTGACCTTTTCCAGTCCTGTGGTCACTGCTGAGTTTTCCAAATCTGCTGGCATATTGAGTGCAGTGCTTTCATAGCATCATCTTTTAGGATTTGAAATAGCTCAGCTGAAATTCCATCACCTCCACTAGCTTTGTTTGTAGTGATGCTTCCTAAGGCCCATTGACTTCACATTCCAGAATGAGGCCACCCAAGACACATGGGTCATGTTGGAGAGGTCTGACAGAATGTGGTCCACTGGAGAAGGGAAAGGCAAATCACTTCAGTATTCTTGCCTTGAGAATTCCATAAACAATGTGAAAAGGCAAAAATATAGGACACTGAAAGATGAACTCCCCCGGTCTGTAGGTGCCAAATATGCTACTGGAGATCAGTGGAGAAATAACTCCAAAAAGAATGAAGGGATAGAACCAAAGCAAAAACATATAGAGGTTTGTGACATTGTACAGGAGACAGGAATCAAGACCATTCCCAAGAAAAAGAAATGTAAAAAACCAAAATCGCTGTCTGAGAAGGCCTTACAAATAGCTGTGAAAAGAACGGAAGGGAAAAGCAAAGGAGAAAAGGAAAGATATACCCATTTGAATGCAGAGTTCCAAAGAATAGCAAGGAGAGATAAGAAAGGCTTCCTAGTGATCAATGCAAAGAAACAGAGGAAAACAATAGAATGGGAAATGTTAACATTAGGTGGTTTGTATTCAATTTATAGTTTGACAAATTTACAGAAAATTTTGAAGCAGTATTTCAGCCTTCCAAATCCAAACTATATGCAGCTTAAGACTTTTTTGGGTGAAATCTTTGATATATTTGGGTGGCAGTACATACTAAGATATGATATCAGTTGCTAAATATGTATTCATGATTAGGTTAGAAAATACATTTGGAATGCATAATGTATACTAGTACTTTTTTCCTCTATTTTTCCTATTAGTCAAGACCTCCCAAAATACCTTAATACCTTTTCTCAGTCATAGCTGAGAAGATAATGGCTTTGAGAACTTACATGCTGAGATGACATCAGCTGTGGGATTAAGGCTTTATTAGAGCACATATCAGAGCTTCCTTAGGGCAGGGAACTTGTATATTGTGGGTAGGGAAGAGCAAGAATAAAATGAAGGTGTATATTAATTTGAGAACTGGAAAGAATAGTGGGTCAGCAAAAACAGAAAGTAATTTGATTAAAGTTAATAAAATTGTTGTGTGTCATCTTTCTATACATTTATTATATCTCCATGGTGGAGTAGAAGGGCAAAACTACTCATAATGCCTTCTTTATGGTTACCTTTATTGCAGGAACTCCTAGCAGAATTTGTTTGCTTTTTTATGTTGTGATAGGTAAATCTC
>SJYC01090842.1:0-12755 GCA_006408675.1 Madoqua kirkii | reverse complement strand
CCTCTGTCTTATATTGATCATTTGGAAATCAGATATAATAACAAATTATGTGGAAATTTTTTTCTAGATCTTGTAGTTTAAATTCTCATTTTCAATTTTTGCTTTTATTTCTTATGTTTTTGTTGTCCTATCTGAAAAGTTGTTGCCAAGGTGATGTCGTGGATTGTTTTCAGTTTTCTTCTATGAGTTTTATGGTTTAGGACTTATATTTAGCCTTAGTCCATTCTGATTTAATTTTGATTCATGTAGGATAGGAGTTAAATTTCATTCTTTTGTGTATTAATATTCAGTTTTCCCAGAACCATTTATTACAAAGACTTTTTTTTTTCCTTTAGACTTTCACATCATTGCTGGATTCTAAATTTTGTCTTGGCCAGGTCATTAAAGGTGTTTTATTTAATGATTTAGTCAGCTTTTGGCAGTAATAAAATGAACTCAATTAAGAATGTACTTGAAAAAGTTTTGACAATTGTATGTACTTCTATAATCATTACCACAACTGAGATTTCTAACACTAAAATATTTCTGTGTACTTCACTAAAAATGATCCCCTGGGTATATTTTAATGTTGTTCTGTTCCTAGAGGTAATTGTTTTCTGATTAATTTTTTTTTCTGAGTGCCATCTGCTCTGATTTCACAACTTTGTATATTTCTAAGTTTTGAATTTCTAACTTTGAGTATCCTATCATATCTTTCATTTGTTATTTAAATAATTAAAATTAATTAATGTTGAAATATTGTCTTATTAGTGTTCTCACCTTTGTGGTTGGATTTTGGGAAGTGTTTTTTATTCACTAATTAGTATTGATTAGCTTCTTCTGTTTCACTCTTATTGTATATTTTTATGAATGATGCCTGCCATTTTGAAAAGACTATCTTTGCCCTATTGTATATTTGTGTCTCCCTTGTCAAGTATTAACTAGCTGTATATGTGGTGGGTTAATTTCTGGGCTTTCTGTTCTGTTCCATTGGTCAATGTCTTTTTATGTTGGTGCTATACAAGCTTCCCTGGTGGCTCAGACGGTAAAGTGTCTATCTGCAATGCCAGAGACCCAGATTCGATTCCTGGGTTGGGAAGATCCCCTGAAGAAGGAAATGGCAATCCACTCCAGCACTCTTGCCTGGAAAATCCCATGGATGGAGAAGTTTGATAGGCTACAGTCAATGGGGTAGCAAAGAGTCAGCCACGACTGAGAGACTTCACTTCACTTTCATACTGCTTTGCTGCTGCTGCTAAGTCACTTCAGCCTTGTGCGACTCTATGCGACCCCATAGACAGCAGCCCACCAGGCTTCCCCGTCCCTGGGATTCTCCAGGCAAGAACACTGGAGTGGGTTGCCATTTCCTTCTCCAATGCATGAAAGTGAAAGCGAAGTCACTCAGTTGTGTCCGACTCTCAGAGACCCCATGGACTGTAGGTCACCAGGCTCCTTCGTCCATGGGATTTTCCAGGCAAGAGTACTGGAGTGAGGCGCCATTGCCTTCTCCATCATACTGCTTTACTCTGTGCCTTATAGCTTGAAAGCAAGTTTTATATACTTGACAGTTACCTAAGGAATATGTTTTAAATGTTCTCACCACACACAAATAATGTTAAAAATTGTCTCTAGCATTATTTTGACTATCTGGGTCTTCTGTGGTTCCATATAAATTTTAGGATGGTGTTTCTATTCCTATAAAAATTCCATTGGAGTTTTGATAGGGATGGCATTGAATCTATTAATGGCTTTGGATAGCATGGACATTTTTAACAATAACCTTCCAATCTGTGAATATGGGATCTGTTTCTATTTATTTGTATCTTCTATAGTTTCTTTCATCAGTGTCTGGTAGCTTTCAGTGTACAGATCTTTCACCTCCTTAATTACATTTATTTCTAGATATTTTTTTCTTTCGTGCTTCTGTACATCAAATTAAAAAGCTTCTGAATGTCAAAGGAAACAATAAAATAAACAGGCAGCCTATAGAATGGAAGAACATGTTTGCAAACCATATTTCACAGGAGTTAATATCTAAAAAATATATAAGCAAATCATGTAGCTCAATATCAAAGAAAAGATAATTAAAAAAATAGGCCAATAGTCTGAATAGGCATATAAATAGAAAACAGCTACATGAAATGTCACCCTATGTCCATTAGAATGGGTGTTTTTTTTAATATATATATATATATATAACTATATATAAAACTATGTAAAACTATATATATATATATGTAATATGAGATATAGCAAGTGTTGGTGAAGATGTGGAGAAAATGGAACTCTGTTACACTATTGCTGAGGGGGTAAATTGGTGTGGTCACTGTGGACTATAGTATGGAGGTTCCTCCAAACACTAAAAATAAAATATCATGTGGTCCAGCAATTTCTCTCCTGGATATATATTCTAAAGGAATAAAATCACTTCTTTGAGGGAATATTTGCACCTTCAGATTCACTGTGACATTATCCACTATATCCAACTATGTGAGAACAGTCTGAGTGTCCATTGACAGGTGAATGTTCGAAGAAAATATATACTATCACACACATGGCAGGATTCTGTCATTCAGCCATAAAAGAATGAAACCCTGCTATTTGCATGGGTGGACCTGGAGGGTGAAATTAGTCAGAAAGGCATATAGTATATGATATTTCTTAGATGTTAAAACTAAAATATATATATATATATATATATATATATATATACAGGAAAAACACAATATAGTTGTGGTTACCAGGACCTAAGGGTTGAAGGAAATAGATATTGGTCAAAGGGTACAAATTTTTAGTTATAGGATGAGTAAAGTTTTGGGGCTCTAGCATGTAGCATGGTGGCCATAGTTAATGATACTGTACTGTATACTTGAAAGCTACCTAAAAAGTAGATCTTACATGTTCTTAGCACCTTTAAAAAAATTGTAATATGAGTTGAAGGGTGTGTTAACATTATTGTGATGATCTCTTTACAGTAGATACATGTATCAAATCATCATGTTGTACACCTTAAACCTGTGATGGTGGTGGGTTAGTCACTAAGTCATATCTGACTCTTGTGACCCCATGAACAGTAGCCTGCCAGGCTCCTCTGTCCATGAGATTCTCCAGGCAAGAGTACTAGACTGGGTTGCCATTTATTTCTCCAGGGGATCTTCCCAACCCAGGAATCAAACCTGGATCTCCTATATTGCAGACAGATTCTATGCCAACTGAGCTGCGAGGGAAGCCCTCCCTCCTTAAACCTGTACAACATTATATATCAATATGTCTTAATAAAATTGAAATAGCTACACAACTACATGTCATTTATATAGAATATTTTAGGAGTAAAATTTCTGAAATTTGTTCCTTAGCCTCTGTTTCTTGAGGTCTTAAGAGCTTCAGTGTGTAATTTTAAGAGCTTTAAGGATCAAGAAGGCTTCTCTCTCTTATTATTCTTCACCCCTTTGTAAGCAAAACAATATTCAGTTCAATTCAGTTGCTCAGTTGTGTCTGACTTTTTGGGACCCCGTGAAATGCAGCAAGCCAGGCCTCCCTTCTATCACCAACTCCCGGAGTTTATCCAAATCCATGTCCATTGAGTCGGTGATGCCATCCAACCATCTCATCCTCTGTCATCCCCTTCTCCTCCTGCCCTCAGTCTTTCCCAGCATCAGGGTCTTTTCAAATGAGTCAGCTCTTCGGATGTGGTGGCCAAAGTATTGGAGTTTCTGCTTCAACATCAGTCCTTCCAATGAATATCCAGGACTGATCTCCTTTGGGATGGACTGGTTGGATCTCCTTGCAGTCCAAGGGACTCTCAAGAGTCTTCTGCACTCAGCTTTTTTTTATCATCCAACTCTCACATCCATACATGACCACTGGAAAAACCATAGCCTTGACTAGATGGACCTTTGTTGGCAAAGTAATGTCCCTGCTTTTAAATATGCTGCTGCTAAGTCACTTCAGTCATGCCCGACTCTGTGTGATTCCATAGAAGGCAGCCTATCAGGCTCCTCTGTCCCTGAGATTCTCCAGGCAAGAACACTGGAGTGGGTTGCCATTTCCTTCTCCATTAAACATGCTATCTGGATTAATCATAACTTTCCTTCCAAGGAGTAAGCGTCTTTTAATTTTATTAATGTTACTTAATGTTAGGGATTGACAGTTTTCTGCCAGGCAAATGTGGCACAGAACCTGGTTTTGTGTAGTAGTAAGCTGATGCTGGGAGGGAGGAGGAGAAGGGGACAACAGAGTATAAGATGGCTGGATGGCATCACCGACTCAATGCACATGAGTTTGAGTGAACACTGAGAGTTGGTGATGGACAGGGAGGCCTGACGTGCTGCGATTCATGAGGTTGCAAAGAGTCGGACACAACTGAGAGACTGAATGGAATGGAACTGAACTGAATAGTTTAATATTAGTAGCGATTTAAAAATAAAAGAAATAATATTTCATGTGCTATGCAAAGTGTATGGAACTTAAATTTTGTCCATAAATAAAATTTAATTGGAACACAACCATGTTCATTCACTGATGTTCATCTGTGGCTGCTTTCCTATTACAGCAGCAGAGTTTAATGGTTATAACAGACTCCATTGTCAGTTTTCCTTGCTAGCACACTATAAATTGCAGTGAAGCAGTTATAACCGCGCAGCATTTTGAGTGTCATATTTATCATACTACTCTGGTTTTTCTTTATTACTTATACATACTTATCATGTGATAACAAGAAAAATGTGTACTTTGAATGTTCTGCTTTCAAAGTACAGTTGAATGACAGTTATTCTGTTCTATGAGAGAGCACACAACTCACTATATTTTGTAATGACACTGTAGTAGTCTTAAAAAAATAAAATGTGCATCTAAATTATCAAAATAAAGATGCAACACAGTATTCCCAGCTCACAAAAAGAGAAAGGAAAAATTAGGACATTTAAAGTGAAGTATCTCATTATGGAAGAATTTCTTTAAAAAATTAATTAAAAATCATGAATCTGTAACCAGTTTTCTGAGTAGGCAAATAATAAAAGCTATTTACTGCTAGTGAATTATAACTGAATTATATTATTGCAACAACTAAAGAAATGTGTCCAAACAAATAAGACTGTGAGCTTTGCGAAGAGAATAGTTGCAATGAGAACTGATGATGTTAAAACCAATATTCATAGTCAGTTTAAAAGGACAAATATGTTTATTGTTTTTTCCTGGGTTATCAAGTTGATGCTGCGTTGAAAGTAAAGAAACTTTTTAAACAGTCTATGTGGAGCAACTCAAAATAAATAGTTTCCAAGTACATGAAAACGTACTGGAATTTGCTCTGTTAGGACTGATGGTGTAAAAATATTTATGAAGCAGGGAAATGATTAGCATTATGTTATAATTGTAGTAGTAGGATCATTGAGGAAATAATATCTGGGTGAGAAATAAAAAGCAAAGTCTCTTAGCATGTTGCAGGGAGCAGTAGGTCAAATTCTAGAATTCTCTTTGCATGTGAGATTTTTAGAGAGGGCTCATACTTGAAGCTCTTACTTTTGCTTACTTTTTCCATAAGGTAAGAAGAACATGGGCATAAACAGAACCAGAGTGTTTTCTGTCTAAAGCCTTCCTCAAAGCAAAAATGGTAATAAGTTGTTATGACGCTGGCTCTCAGGACTTTTATTATTATTATTTTTTTATCATGGTCAGCTTCCCATTGACACTTGAACTCAGGAAGTCTTATTTTGCTCTGTGCCTGGTAATGGGAGGTTTGGACTTGACAGAAGAAAAACCTTCTTTCAGGAGTTATTCAAACAGTAAATGTAATTTTATTGTGCCTTTGGAACTCAACATTTTGAGAGTCGAAAAAATATGGATTGAAAAATTGAAAAGATATCATTCAGATATTCTTAAGTATTGACTTATTCTATTCATAGAATCAGTGATTTTGCAACCAAGCTGTATTAAAACTAATTTTTGTAGGTGACTTTCTATGAGGTTTAGGAGTGAACTTTTGATAAATGGTAAGGATCCTGTTACTCTGCCACTGATATTTTCAAAGTTGTTGTAATTCTTAAAGCTATTCGATTTTGAAATCATTTAAAACTTACCAAGAAAGTGAGGGAGCTCATTGTATTATGAATTTATCTGGGAATTATAGTTTTGCCATTATGAAAAAATAAAAATATCTACTCCCTATTCCTTCAATTAACTCTGAAGTAGAGAAATGGTGCAAATTTCTCAACTTCATCAGATAGTTTCATGGATTTTAAGTTGTATAGGTGATATGCCCTAAAATACCTTCATATATTTTTAGCAGCTCCAATCTAGGTTGCCAAACACTAAGGTCTTTTTTTTTTTTGAAATTGTGGTTTGCCACATACATTTATATTGCCACTGTAAATTCAGAAACAGAAGATATGTTAATGGCTTATAAAGCATATTGTAATTCTACCAAGTAACAGATCAGACAACCAGTGTTTAATGTAAACAACAGCATCTATGACAAGTTTCAGGCTACTATTCTGCAGGATCTTTGAATTTTGCATAATATATCTTTTCCAGCTTACTTGTGTATTTAAATTTTGAATACAAAACAAGGCAGATATTCAAGGGCATTTAGCTATTTCTTTTTAGAGACTGCCATGGTATAGAAACTACTGTATGTGAAAAAAATTGAATTTTACCATAAAATTACTTTAGTTGACAGTATTAGCAAAGTTATAATACTGAAGATAAAGATCAGCTGAGTGAATTAAAACTGGATTAATTAAAGAACACAAAGCTGAGTAAGGTCATAGTGATATTTATGAATATCCATTTTTTAACATAGAGGCAGTGCATTAATAAAACATTCCTATTTGCTGGGAAATCTATGTCAAAACATGCATGAGGGACCTGCTTTCTCACAGGTTTTATATAGGATTCAGTTCTAGATTTTTGTTCTTGAAGATAAAAATTCTTTAAAATATCTTAATAACCAAAGCTTTCAATTTTTAGAACAGATGTTTACATGCATGCTTCACTGCATTGTGAATAATATGACAAATGCAATTACCTTTCAAAATGCTAAAAAGCTTGCTGTGCAGAAACATGAGCATATAAGAATTATCCACCATTACAAATTATTGTCTGATCTGCGTGTAATGCATAGGTATTTTTTCACATCACCTGCAGTAGTGTCCTTCTCATAAATTCAATTGTATTAGTAGCATCTACTTTTATACTACTGACTATCTAGGAGCCTTATATTCAGCTTATTACTAATCTCTGAGAATGTTAATGCCGTTAAGAACAGCTGTGAAAGATTAAAAATTTTCAGTTTCCTAACTTCAGAGGAGGGAGGAATTCTATAAACTTTAGTAGAGCAATTTATCAATGTGATGTAAAGTTTAGATATTTTAACATTTTTTGTGACTGGTGTATAAAATAATGCCAATGTATTGATAATCGGTTTCTCTGTTAATAACATGAATAAGTTTTTTATACTATATAATTCCTTGAAATATTTGTATGTTATAGTCTAGGAACGGAGAAGGTGATGGCACCCCACTCCAGTACTCTTGCCTGGAAAATCCAATGGATGGAGGAGCCTGCTGGCTGCAGTCCATGGGGTCACGAAGAGTCAGACACGACTGAGCGACTTCACTTTCACTTTTCACTTTCATGCATTGGAGAAGGAAATGGCAACCCACTCCAGTATTCTTGCCTGGAGAATCCGATGGATGGGGGAGCCTGGTGGGCTGCCGTCTATGGGGTCGCACTGAGTCAGACACAACTTAAGTGTCTTAGCAGCATAGCCTAGGAAAGGTAATCTAGGAGTAGAATTGTATACTTTGATGGATTTACCTTTGATACAGATTTTTCAGCCTTTATCACATCTTTCATTGATACTAATAATTATAAATGAGTTCTGATTGGTGAGTGGTAAGGTCTTCATTGAATGAATTTTCTTCCTTGGATTATTTTAATATTTATCTCTAATTGATTTCTAAATATGATGATTTTCTGAGCTAAAATTTTGTTCTAATATTGGAGTAGAATCAACCCAGTACCATAGTGTCTTGATTACTGCAGCTTTTTGAATTGTGATTTTGCATTGTAAATTTTACTTTCATCCTGGACATTTTGTATGTAGTACATTTTTCTCTTATGTATGGGTTATACTTCCTTGTTTATTTTCATGATTTATATATTGAGTGACAAGTGGACATTTCAAATAATGTCCAGTAAATGTAAACTCTTTAACTTAGATATCCTCCTTTCTCTAGGGCTCTCCAGCGTTGCTGCTTTTTGTTGTAACTCTTGTAGTTTGTTTGGTAGGTAATTTTTCTTAACTAATTTAGCAAAATCTGTATCTTTGATATGTGTGGCCACTAACAATTATGCTTGGTTAGTTTCATGATCAGTTAATGACTGAACAGATGTTTCCTTGACACCTGGAACAGTAAAATCTCCCAGTCTCTGTTGTGGGACTGAGTTGAAGGCATGCTTTTAATAATGAGCTTGCCACTTTTTAACTCTCTGCTGTTGTCTTTACTTCCTGATTTCGCAGAAACTAAAAGTCAGAGGTGTAGGCTTAAGACGTTTCCAGGTCTTTTGTGAACATGTATACAGCCCAAAGCATGTGTTTGTCTGTAGTGATTTCTAGCAATGTGTTAATTTCCAAGCCCTTTTATGGGTATCTCAGTGCTTAGCTTCTTTTGGTTACTCTTTCTTTTGCCTCAACTTTTACCTTCACATCAGGAAGCTGTGATGTCATAATATGTGTTGAGTGTTCTTTGTGGAGAAGCTTTCAAAACTGGAGCTTTCAAAATTTCTATCAGGTATAAAAATGATAAACCTTAAGAAAAAATGTTTTTTGAGTGGATTCTTCCAGGAAACCATTAGGTGGGTCAGAAAGAACTCTCTTTGTCAATATATCTTTGAGAGAGCTCAAGTTCCTATCTTCTCTCTCTAATGCTAGGAAAGCAAGTTGTTACTTTTTAAGGCTGCCACAGAGCTAGAGAATGAAGAACAGAACTACAGTAGGTGAAACTGTGACAAAACAATATTTTCCCAAGAGTCAACCCTATTTTTATTGAGTAAATTGATTTCTGCTAGCTTTTGATTAATTTTCAATTATGAAAAATGGAGATGCAAACTTTCCCCAGGTCTCTCATTGCTTTTCTGGAGGGCCACAAGTTTTGAAGTTCTTATTCCAAATTTCTAGACTTACTGAAGCAGAACATCCATAGAAAAAGTATCCGAGTTGGTTAAGATGCAAAATCTGATTTTGAATTAAAGATCAGATTTCATGAGGCTAGCTTGTGAGTAATGACTTCTAATAATTATTCTCAGATTATGAGTGGCAAATATAAGAATAGAAAACTGAAAGCACACTTGATAAAATTTTCTTCCCAAAGGTAAATTTTGATATGTAGCAAAGCATGCAGAAATAGTTTAATATAATATTTTATGTTCACATTGAACTTAAGTATGTAGCTATTCTATTTTGTGTTTTGGAAGTAGAAGAAATAGACATCTGCCAGCTTCAAAGGATGACTTTTTAATGACACTTTTGTAATCATGAAGAATTCATATAGGCCACATTGAAGAAGTCACCTTCAAAAAAGAAATCAAAGCTTTGAAAACTTTATTAGCTTTGAAAGAGACAGTAAAGGACAATGGGGCAGTAGAAGCTGTGGCACATTGGGATCAGATTGGAAGCATAACTTCAGTCTGAGTAAAAGAGCAATTGTGTGAAGTCAGCTTTGTGAAACGCCTACAATGAAGTCAACAGGAGCTCTTTTGTGAGCTAACAGCACACAGCAAAATCAAATGTTTTTAATTGTTTTTTTATTTTTCTTGATGCCGTCTCAGTATCACTTGCAAAATTGGTCAATTCTAGATTTCCATTAAATTACCAGAAACACTTAGATACAGTGGGACAACCCACAGCAAAATGGAAATGAGAATAAAATTAAGCTAAATTATATCTGAAACTGGTGTTATATAATGAAAGTTCACCTCAATCGTTTTAAAGCCAATGGAAAGTCTCAGAAAAATCCAACTCAGTCATGTTGATGTTTAACTTGCCAAGCCAAAAAAAAAAAAAAAAAAAAGAAAAGAAAAGAAACGTGCAATGTAAAGTATGTAGTATCTGTTTTTCCCTCAAAGTTGCTATGATTTACAAACCCCAGTTTTACGTTTCAGGGCAATCTGAATATCATATTCCCACAGTTCAACTAAATCACTGGACACATCTTTATCTAGTCTATTGATAAAATTAGTTACAGGATGAGCATACTTGTAGCTTTAGACCTCCCCTGTATGTCTGCCCCTCAGAAAGGGTCTCATGCCATCCTACCGCCTCTTCCCCAAAGGCACACTGCTGTGTGTTACTAGTCGATGCTTGCTTGCCTGCTTGTTGTCCCAGCTGGGCCTTTCTCCATGCTCCTACTCCTCACTTAGGGTAGGAGATCTCCTATGGGCTTAGGCCCAGGACAGTTTTACAAAGTACTTTTCTTTCTTTTAACCTTCCCTCAGCTGCAACATGCCTTACCCTTGCCCAGAGAAGTGAAAAGGTTTGTTGCCTATAATATTTGCAAAAATAAGTGAAATGAAGTCGCTCAGTCATGTCTGACTCTTTGCGCCCCCAATGGACTGTAGCCCACCAGGCTCCTCTGTCCATGGGATTCTCCAGGCAAGAATACTGGAGTGGGTTGCCATTTCCTTCTCCAATTGCAAAAATAAATGAAGATTATACTTCATTGGTTAAGTGTTAAATAACTTTTGGTTCCTCTGTACATGACATGAAGAGAGAACAAGCCATCTTCATTATCTAAAGCTCTTCTTGCTTTCTGAAGTACAGTTGCTGCATGCGTGTGTCGTAAGTCGCTTCAGTCGTGTCCAACTCTGTGTGACCCTATGGACTGTAGCCCACCATGTTCCTCTGTCCATGAGATTCTCCTGGCAAGAATGGGCTACCACTCTGTCTTCCAGGGGATCTTCCCAACTCAGGGATCAAACCTATGTCTCTTACATCTCTTGCATCAGCAGCAGTTTCATTACCAATAGTGCCACCTGGGAAGCCTACAGTTGCTGACTATAGATGAATTTATAAATGTTAAGTTATGGGTTTTCTTAAATAATTATTTAGAATGTAGGTATTTCCATTTACTAGTTACCAAAGACATAAAACTTACTTCACTAGTTCAAGTGGAAGAAGCACAGGCTGGAATCAAGATTGCTGGGAGAAATATAAATCACCTCAGATATGCGGATGACACCACCCTTATGACACCACCCTTACGGCAGAAAGCAAAGAAGAATTAAAGATCCTCTTGATGAAAGTAAAAGAAGAGAGTGGAAAAGTTGGCTTAAAGCTCAACATTCAGAAAACCAAGATCATGGCATCCAGTCCCATTACTTCATAGCAAAGAGATAGGGAAACAGTGACAGACTATTTTCTTGGGCTGCAAAATCACTACAGATGGTGACTGTAGCCATGAAATGAGAAGACGGCTTGCTCCTTGGAAGAAAAGCTATGACCAACCTAGACATCATATTAAAAAGCAGAGACATTACTTTGCCAACAAAGGTCTGTCTAGTCAAAGCTATGGTTTTTGCAGTAGTGATTTATGGATGAGAGTGTTGTACTATAAAGAAGCTGAGTGCTGAAGAATTGATGCTTTCTGAACTGTGATGCTGGAGAAGACTCTTGAGAGTCCCTTGGTCTGCAAGGTGATCCAATCAGTCTGTCCTAAAGGAAATCAGTCCTGAATATTCATTGGAAGGACTGATGCTGAAGCTGAAACTCCAGTACTTTGGCCACCTGATGTAAAGAATTGACTCGTTGGAAAAGACCCTGATTCTGAGAAAGATTGAAGGGAGGAGGAAAAGGGGATGGCAGAAGATGAGGTGGTTGGATGGCATCACCGACTCAATGGACATGAGTTTGAGCAAACTCTGGGAATTGGTGATGGATAGGGAAGCATGGCATACTTCATTCCATGGGGTCTCAAAGAGTCAGACATGACTGAGCAAGTGAACTGAGTTCTAGAATTAACCATCTAACATTTCTTTTTAAATTGACTTTCTTAATCTTTCTGTTCTCATCTATTTATGTGTGCATCTTCATTTGATTACTACATGTTAAACATGTTGCTGTAGTTAGAAACTTAAATAAACTATTTAGTATCTGGTGGCTAAGTAAGAAAAAACAAAACTGCCTGAAATGCAGATGTGGGTTTAATCCATGGATCGGGAAGATCTCTGGAGGAGGAAATGGCAACCCACTTCAGTATTCTTGCCCAGGAAATCCCATGGACAGAGAAGCCTTGTGGGCTACAGTCTATGGAGCCACAAAAGAGTCAGGCATGAGTGATTATCTGTATTTGAGATCCATATGTTCTGCCCTCTGTATCTATTCTAGTAATGGTTTTTATGTCTTTTCTGGAGTTATATATTTATAAGATCTTCAGCATAACTGATTATATTTTTTAAGTGTTGGTCCTATAATTTTCCTAATGCAAATTTTATCACTGTTTCACTTTTAAGCTCCACAAATGATTTCACTCTCTTATTTTGGTCTGATAATGAATTATATTTTATCTTCCAATATATTCACCTCAGATTTCATGCATCTTAAAATATGATTAATATCTTTTATTGTTAGTGTGTAGGAATGCAACATATTTCTCTGTATTTATTGTGTATCCTGAAACTTTACTGAACTCATTGATGAGCCTTATGAATTTTCTGGTAGCATCTTTAAGATTTTCTATATATAATATTAGGTCATCTGTTACAAGTGCCAGTTTTACTTCTTT
>SJYC01090839.1:0-14173 GCA_006408675.1 Madoqua kirkii | reverse complement strand
ATAATTATAAATTTGAATTTTTAGATCAGAGATTTCCAAACATTTTCTGTTCCAGTTGCTTTTAGTATCTCATTATTTTTTTTATAGTGATCCAAAGCCAAAGGAAATAAGTGAAAGTCCTTTTTACTAAGGTCCAAACAACTTAGTGAATGTTTATACCATAAAATTGCAGCCATTTGAAAAGACTAGTACAAATAAATAGAAGAAATTAACTGTAATTAAAGGTTACTTCTTAATAAAGGAATGTATGTGCTTGTTTGTCACTGTACTACTTCTCAAACCTCAGAATCAGATGGGTTAAAGTCACTCTCATTTCCTATTTCTGGTTAATTTTCATGCATTACTTGCTTATTCTCATAATAAACAACAAAAGGTGGCTTTGAAAGCTATGGCATTGAAGTATATGATACTGGATCTAATGTAGAAACTGCCGTACTTAGCGATAATTCTTCAGTCAGTGTCATCATATGTATAGGATCATTACGTTTTCCATGAAAATTTAAAATATCCTTTAGCTTCCCTGTAAGTTCACCATAATTCCCTGGGGAACCTTGTCACAGAACTTGGGGGCCATATGCTTATATTATTGCAGAATTTCCTGTAGAAACAAAGCAAATTTTTCACCTCCCTAAAGGTTAGAAGTAGACTGTAAAATAATAAAGCCATAAATATCATATCTATGCATAATTTTCCCACATGGCAAAACCCTTGATCAGTCAGTGTCATCATATGTATAGGATCATTACGTTTTCCATGAAAATTTAAAATATCCTTTAGCTTCCCTGTAAGTTCACCATAATTCCCTGGGGAACCTTGTCACAGAACTTGGGGGCCATATGCTTATATTATTGCAGAATTTCCTGTAGAAACAAAGCAAATTTTTCACCTCCCTAAAGGTTAGAAGTAGACTGTAAAATAATAAAGCCATAAATATCATATCTATGCATAATTTTCCCACATGGCAAAACCCTTGATTACCAGGTGATATAGAGTAGAGGTCTCCAGGCCAGAACCTAGAGAAAAGTGTTCTATTTTGTATTCTGTCAATAAGTCACCGCGGCTATTTGGAGAAAGTCGCTGGTGTTTCTGCACCTCAATTTTTATTTTCTATTGGCAAGACAGAATTAAAAATTTAAAATTATAATTAATCTGGCATAAGAATACATGTTCACTTTAAAATTTAAAGTACAAATGAGTAAAAACTTTCTTCTTGTGTTTCTGCCCTATCATTTAACAAGTATTCACATAAATAATAACCCCTGCTAGCAATTTGCCATATTTACTTCTAGATTATTTTTAATGCACCAAAATAAAGATCATATTAGGGTTCTTCAGAAAAACAGAATGAATAGGATATATAGCAATATATAAGATAAAATATTAAGTTGGTGCAAATGTAATTGTGGTTTCAGACCATGAATTTAAAATCATTATAACTAGGCTCAAGCACATCTTTATTAATAAAAACAGGAACCATTACAATCAACACATATTTTCCAGTGAGAAAATAAGCTTGTTTATTCTGAAGCATAAAAATCCATGCTTCAGAATTCAACAAACAATTGGAAAGCATTTTCTGCATCATGCTCATTGTGGAAGTGGTTTCCCTGCAAAAGCTTGTCAAGATGCTTGAAGAAGTAGTAGTCATTTGGCAAGAAATCAGTTGAATATGACACATGAGGCAAAATTTTGTAACGCAATTTGCTTAGATTTGCTGAACATACTTCTCAGATGTAATGATTTTGCCATGATTTAGAAAGGGTTCATGGATCAGATTGGCAGCAGACGAGAAGTGACCATCGCTTTTTTTGGTGCAAGTTTGGCTTTGGAAATTGCTTTGGAGCTTGTTGTAGTCCAACCACTGAGCTGGTGGTTGCCTGTTGTCATATAAAATCCACTTTTTATTGCACATCACAATCCAATCAAGAAATGATTCATTGTTGTTGCACAGACTAAGAGAAGATGATACTTCAAAATGATGACTTTTTTGAGTTTTGGTCAGTTCATGAGGCACCGACTTATTGAGCTCTTCACCTTTCAAGTTTTCCAGTTTGCTTCAAATGCCAAAGGACTGTAGAATGGATGCCATTGAATTCTTCTGCAACTTCTCATGTAGTTATAAGAGTATCAACTTGGATGAATGCTCTCAATTGGTCATTGTCAACTTTCCATGGCTGGCAACTGCATTCCTCATCTTCAAGTTTCTGGTCTCCTTTGCAGAACTTCTTGAACCACCGCAACACTGTATGTTCCTTAGCAGTTGCTGGGCCAAATGTTTTGTTGATGTTGCAAGTTGTCTCCACTGCTTTACAATCCACTTTGAACTCGATTTAAAAAAAATCACTTGAATTTGTTTTCTGTCTAACATCATTTCAATAAATATAAAATAAACAACAAGTAATGTCATTGGAAAAAAAATAAAGTGAGAAATGCACATTAAAATAATGTATACCATAACCACATTTATTTAAGAATATATTCCAATACCACGTGGCAAATTTTAACAATGAAAAACTGAAATTACTTTTGCATCAGCCTTAATACTATGGAAATTGGCTCATGTGATTATGCAGGCTGAGAAGTCCTACAATATGCCCCATGTAAACTAGAGAACCAGAAAATACAATGGTATACTTAAGTCCAAGTCTGAAGGCCTGAGATACCTAGGGGTCATTGCTGGAAGTCCCAGAGTGAAGGCCAGAGGTCTGTGAGCTCTGAAATCTGAAAGCAGAAGATAGATGTTCCAGTTCAAGAAGAGAGAGAATTCAGTATTCAACTACCTTTAGTTTAGCTGGAAATTTCAGCAGATTGGATAATGCCTGACCCATTGGTGAGAGCTGATCTCTATTAGCCTGACTCAAATGCTAATTTCTCAGAAGCCACCCTCAGAGACATGGCCAGAAATAATGTTTTCCCCACCCTCTGGGCAACCCTTAGCCTGGTCAAATAGATTTATAAAATTGACCATCATGGGTATGTATGTTAATTTAGGAATGTGTGGTCCCTTTGTGCATAAAGATAAACAGGTTGTAGATAATGAATTGAAAAAAAAAATTTAGAAACCATTTTTATCAGTAGATATAAGTTCTATTTTTTTATTTGCTGTTTCATAATCTATTAAATTTTATGCTGGATATCTTCCATATGTCTTTCTAGATCCAGTCTTCATTCTTATTCACTATGCTCTGGGCCACAGGAAACTACTGAAATGACTGCCTGGGAGAATTCTCCATCTCCAATACTTCCTTTGCCCATTGTCTTCTGATAGCTCTAGCCAATGGTGTGAAATCTATTGACAGGTAATTTAAAAAGAGGAAAGGCATGATTGAGGCATTTATTTTCCATCTTCTTTTATAGCACTTAAAAAAGAATGTCCACAAGGTGCCATCATCATATCAACCCACTTCATTTTTTTTATCAGTAGATATAAGTTCTATTTTTTTATTTGCTGTTTCATAATCTATTAAATTTTATGCTGGATATCTTCCATATGTCTTTCTAGATCCAGTCTTCATTCTTATTCACTATGCTCTGGGCCACAGGAAACTACTGAAATGACTGCCTGGGAGAATTCTCCATCTCCAATACTTCCTTTGCCCATTGTCTTCTGATAGCTCTAGCCAATGGTGTGAAATCTATTGACAGGTAATTTAAAAAGAGGAAAGGCATGATTGAGGCATTTATTTTCCATCTTCTTTTATAGCACTTAAAAAAGAATGTCCACAAGGTGCCATCATCATATCAACCCACTTCATTATATTTGTGGTGACAAACATACTACTGGTTAATTGCAAATAGAGTCCACATTTCTAGTCAGAGGCTACACCTTCAATTGTGTAAATAGATCTTATTCTCACAAATTTCCTGAAGTACATTGACCAATCAACTTTTGTTCTTTTATTTATTATATTTATGCATGTTATCTAAGCATATAGACCTGTTGCTTTTTCTTCTACCTTAACACCACCAAAACAACCCACAATCTCTATATCCTGTTTCCCTTATTTATATATAAAACTTTTTTCCCTTGTTACAACTAGCTTTATTAGAAGACTCATTTAAACTCGTTATAGATGAGCAGTAGACTCTTAGTAGACTTATAAGAAGTTTCAAAATAAAAACTGTTTATGTTTACAACAGTTGAAATAAAAAGCACACCTCCAGGTATCATTTTGTTTTTTATATTAGTGGTTTGTCCTAATACCCTAATCTTATATAAAACGTTTTTCTCCCCTGTGCATATTGAATATCTCAATATTGCTTTAATGTAGAAAATGGATATAGAGTCAAACCATTTCATTGGAGACTATGCCTATGATTGAAATTTTATAAATCCACATATATTTCTTCCATTTGAAAAGAACTGAAGCTCTGTAGAATCTGTGCTTTCAGGAACACTAAAGAAACAATTTTATTTACTTTCCCATTCTCTATCACCATAACTTACTGAATGGCATTAATTCCTTAACTTGTCTGCCAGCACTCATTATGAGATAATTAGATGACCCCTCTAAACTAGTAGCCTAAGCCAGAAATAGTGCCAACTATCCTTCAGTGAGAAGAATGGATAATGGTATGTTCAAGAGATGGGCAGTACCTGGACAAGAACACAGTAAATGGCTATAGTCAAATATTCTCTTCATGTGGGCAGTGTCTGCCTGCTTAGCCTGGCTATAAAGGCAGGAGGGAGATATCAAATCATGAGGATGACTTACTCAGATCACCTCAAGAAGCACTAATCAACTGATTTGGATTATCTCAATAGATGCAGAGAGCACCTTTGACAAAATTCAACATCCATTTATGATAAAAACTCTCCAGAAAGCAGGAATAGAAGGAACGTACCTCAACATAATAAAAGCTATATATGACAAACCCACAGAAAACATTATCCTCAATGGTGAAAAATGAAAAGCATTTCCCCTAAAGTCAGGAACAAGACAAAGGTGTCCACTTTCACCAATACTATTGAATATAGTCCTGGAAGTTTTGGCCACAGCAATCAGAGCAGAAAAAGAAATAAAAGGAATCCAGATTGGAAAAGAAGAAGTAAAACTTTCACTGTTTGCAGATGACATGATCCTCTACATAGAAAATCCTAAAGACTCGACCAGAAAACTACTAGAGATAATCAATGAATATAGTAAAGTTGCAGGATATAAAATCAACACTCAGAAATCCCTTGCATTCCTATACACTAATAATGAGAAAATAGAAAAAGAAATTAAGGAAACAATTCCGTTCACCATTGCAACGAAAAGAATAAAGTACCTCGGAGTACACCTACCTAAAGAAACTAAGGACCTATATATCGAAAACTATAAAACACTGATGAAAGAAATCAAAGAGGACACTAATAGATGGAGAAATATTCCATGTTCATGGATCGGAAGAGTCAATATAGTGAAAATGAGTATACTACCCAAAGCAATTTACAGATTCAATGCAATCCCCATCAAGCTACCAACAGTATTTTTCACAGAACTAGAACAAATTATCTCAAGATTTGTATGGAAATACAAAAAACCGCGAATAGCAAGGGCAATATTGAGAAAGAAGAATGGTACGGGAGGAATCAACCTGCCTGACTTCAGGCTCTACTACAAAGCCACAGTCATTAAAACAGTATGGTACTGGCACAAAGACAGAAATATAGACCAATGGAACAAGATAGAAAGCCATGAGATAAACCCACACACATATGGACACCTTATCTTCGACAAAGGAGGCAAGAACATACAATGGAGTAAAGACAGTCTCTTTAACAGGTGGTGCTGGAAAAGCTGGTCAACCATTTGCAAAAGAATGGAACTAGACCACTTTCTAACACCACACACAAAAATAAACTCAAAATGGATTAAAGATCTAAACGTAAGACCAGAAACTATAAAACTCCTTGAGGAGAACATAGGCAAAACACTTTCGGACATAGATCCCTAAGCTTTAAAGTGGTTAATTTCACTGTTTACCTTTTCTCTGCACATACTTATTTTGTGATTTCATTTGTTCTATGATTCAAACACCATAGGTAGACTCCTGAAACCTAAAATAGCGTCTCAGACTAGATCTTTATGCTGATCTGCAGATTTACAAAATAAACTTGATATTCACTGTCTCTACTGGAATATCTGATAGAGAATTAAAAATTCTCCATCTGACTTAAAACCATGTTATCATATGTTTTAACCCCCTTTTCTTGCAGTTCATAACCAATCAGCATATCTATTTAAACTAACTCTGTGATACATGGGGCTTCCCTTGTGGCTCAGATGGTAAAGCATCTGCCTGCAATGCGGAAGACCTGGGTTTGATCCCTGGGTCAGGAAGATCCGCTGGAGAAGGAAATGGCAACCTACTCTAGTACTCTTGCCTGGAAAATTCCAGGGATGGAGGAGCGTGGTAGGCTAGTCCATAGGTTTGCAAAGGGTCGGATATGCAAAATTCAGCCGTCTTATCACCTCCTCTTCTGCCAACTCACCTAAAAATGTTTTCTACTTCTGTGAGAAAATATCACTGGAAATTTGATAGGGATTACACTGTACCAGTATATTGCTTTGTGTAGTATAGACATTTAAATAATATTAATTTTTCTAATTGGTTAACATGAAATTTCTTCCCGTTCATATAATTTTCAATTTCTTTCATCAATTTTTCCTCCTACCAAGACAGTTGTCCCCATGTGGGGATCAGACCCCTGCTTCACTTTCCCCACCCTTGAGGGCAGGTCCAGCCCTACTAACACTCTTGTTTTTCCCCCTAGTTCCTTCATCCTACCAAGTTTTGCATGCTTTTATATATTCTTTTCTAGTGGTCAGGTACTCCGGTCTGCTCTCAGCTGGTGGTCTGCAAGCACTTCTGTGTCTGAAGGTGTATTCCTGATGTATCCATGGAGAGAGATGTACTCTATGTCCACCTACTTCTCCACCATCTTGTTCCTCCCCCTCTCATCATTTTATTTTAGTTTTCGGTATATAGATACTTCATCATCTTGGTTAACATTATTCTGAATATTTTTAATGCTATTGCAAATAGGATTGCTTTCTTTGATAGTTTATCATTAGTGAATAGAAAAGCAGCTGATTTTTATGCATTGATTTTTGTAACCTGTGGTTTTAATGAGTCTTTTATTAGTACCATTTTTTTTTTCGTGGAGTCTTAGAGTTTTCTATAGATGCCATCTGCAAACAGTCTACTTTACTTCTTCTTTTTTTATTCCAGATGCCTTTTTCTTATTTAATTGCTCAGGCTAGGACTTCAAAACTTTGTTGAATACAAGTAGTGAGATTGGGCATCCTTGATTTATCCCTCATCTCACAGGAAAAGCTTTCACATTTTCACTGTTGAATATGATGTTAGCTGAAGGATTTTCATATATGGCCTTTATTATGTTGAGGTGTATTGCTTCAATGTTTTATTTGTTGAAAGATGTTTTCATTGCATTGGTTTTCAAGTATGTAACATAGTGATTTGATAATTTATATTATGAAATTATCAAACCGATAAAACCAGTGATTGTCACCAAATAAAGTTGTTACAATGTCATTAACTATCTTTGCTATTTTTATATTACAACCTTATGACTTACTTTACAGCTGGAAGATTTGTAAAAGACTTTACTTTTCAGAGTAATATTAGGTTTAAGCAAAGTTGAGAGGAAGGTCCAGAGATTTCACATAAATTCCCTGTCCTCACACATGCATAGATCCCCCCATTATCAGCATCACAAACTTGAGTAAAAATTGTGTTAAAATTGATGATTCTACATTGAAACATCACCTTCACCCAAAGTTCATAGTTTATATTAGGGTTCAATCTGTGTTACATGTTTTATGAGATTGGTCATATGTATATCAGGAACACATCATTACTCATAAAGAGTATTTTCAAAGCCCTGAAACTCACTCAAGTCTACCTATTCCTCCTTCTTACCCCTGCTGCCCATACTGAGAGTTTTTTGTCATGTATAGATGTCAAATTTTGTTGAATGCTTTTGCATATATTCAGATTGAGATTTTCATCTTTCATTGTGTTAACATTATGTATCATATTTATTGTTTCTAAGAATGTCTCCATTTCTTCTAGATGGTGAATTTAGCATTTAATTATTTTGTTTTACACTTTTGCAAGGACCTTTGTTACATTTGATTTAAAACAATTCTCTATACTCATTACGGATTGGATATAATACCCATTCCCTGAAATTACGTTGTCGACATGATGACCAAGTGGATAGCACTCTTGCAAACATTTTTTAAAGCTATAGTTGTCATATATCATTATATGAGTTTTAGGTGTACAATATTTTGATTTAATACATTTATATATTGCATGGTGGTTGCCACCTTAGAGTTAGCTAGCACCTCCACCACTTCAATCTGTGTTACATGTTTTATGAGATTGGTCATATGTATATCAGGAACACATCATTATCTCATAAAGAGTATTTTCAAAGCCCTGAAACTCACTCAAGTCTACCTATTCCTCCTTCTTACCCCTGCTGCCCATACTGAGAGTTTTTTGTCATGTATAGATGTCAAATTTTGTTGAATGCTTTTGCATATATTCAGATTGAGATTTTCATCTTTCATTGTGTTAACATTATGTATCATATTTATTGTTTCTAAGAATGTCTCCATTTCTTCTAGATGGTGAATTTAGCATTTAATTATTTTGTTTTACACTTTTGCAAGGACCTTTGTTACATTTGATTTAAAACAATTCTCTATACTCATTACGGATTGGATATAATACCCATTCCCTGAAATTACGTTGTCGACATGATGACCAAGTGGATAGCACTCTTGCAAACATTTTTTAAAGCTATAGTTGTCATATATCATTATATGAGTTTTAGGTGTACAATATTTTGATTTAATACATTTATATATTGCATGGTGGTTGCCACCTTAGAGTTAGCTAGCACCTCCACCACATCATATACTCTTCCATTCTCAGACTTTAAAAAAAAAGAAAAAAAAAAAAACATAGCCATTTGGAGAAGGCAATGGTATACCACTCCAGTACTCTTGCCTGGAAAATCCCATGGACAGAGGAGCCTGGTAGACTGTAGTCCATGGGCTTGCTAGGAGTTGGATACAACTAAGTGACTTCACTTTCACTTTTCACTTTCATGCACTGGAGAAGGAAATGGCAACCCACTCCAAGGTTTCTGCCTGGAGAATCCCAGGGATGGGTGAGCCTAGTGGGCTGCTGTCTATGAGGTCGCACAGAGTCGGACATGACTGAAGTGACTTAGCAGCAGCAGCAGCAGCCATTATATTACTGTAAACTTCCTTTTTCAGATTGTGTTAGGCACTAGTGGTGAAGAACCAGCCTGCTGCTGCAGGAGCCACAAGATATGTGGGTTTGGTCCCTGGATCAGGAAGATCCCCTGGAGGAGGGCATGGCAACCCACTCCAGTATTCTTGCTTGGAGAATCTCACGGACAGAGGAGACTAGTGGGATACAGTCCATAGGGTCGCAAAGAGTCAGACATGACTAAAGTGGCTTAGTTTGCATTAGCTACATCTCAAATTTTGATATGTTACATTTTAATTCTCTCAAGGGTTCTTTTTTTATTTTCCTTTTTATTTCGTCTTTAACTCATTTATCATTCAGGAATGTGTTGTAGTTACTCACATATGTAATTTCTACATATGGAAGTTTTTCATTTTTTGTTACTGATTTCTAGTTTCACTCCATTGTGCTCATAAAAGATACTCAATGTGATTCATTTGCCTTAAATTTCCCAAAACTTATTTTGTTGTTCCCCAAAATGATCTATTCTAGAGAATATTTTATGTGCTCTTAAACATGTATGTTCAGCTGCTGTTTGATGGAATGTTCTATATAAATCTTTTAGGTCCATTGATATATAATGCTGTTAAAATTTCCCCCCTGTCTGAACAGTATCTCCATTTCTTAAAGTGGGGTATTGTGGTTTCATATTATTATTTTGTTTCTATCTATTTCTTCTTTTACTTTTGTTGCTATTTACTTTCTATATTTGGGTGCTGTGATGTTGGTGTTTATATATATGCTACTACTGCTGCTAAGTCGCTTCAGTCGTGTCCAACTCTGTGCGACCCCATAGACGACAGCTCAGCAGGCTCCTCTGTCTCTGGGATTCTCCAAGCAAGAATACGGGAGTGGGTTGCCCTTTCCTTCTCCCATGCATGCATGCTTAGTCGCTTCAGTTGTGTCCGACTCTGTGCAACCCTATGGACAGCATCCCACCAGCGTCCTCTGTCCACAGGATTCTCTAGGCAAGAGTAGTAGAGTGGTTTGCCATTTCCTTCTCCAATTTATATATATAGGTACCTTTTAAAACTCCTCTTGATTTGTCCCCTTTATCGTCATTTTGTGATCTTCTCTGTTGTGACAGTTTTTGAAAGAACATCTGTTTTGTCTGATAAAAGTATAGCCACTCTTACTCTTTTGGTTACTTTGAATATCTTTTTCTATCACTTTACTTCCAAGTGGTATATGTCCTTAATACCTCCAGTTTGTATATGTCCTTAAAGCTAAACTGACACTCTCCTGGGGAGCATATAGTCGAATCCATTCCAACACCCAGTTGTAGAATGTAATCCAAATCGCTTGTAAAGTAATTACTAATAGGTAAGGATGCACTATCACCATTTTGTTCACTGTTTCTGACTATTCTGTAGTTTCTTTCTTTCCCCACCCTCTCTAGTCCTCCGTCTTTAAAATTTGATGAGATTTGGAAACACTATGCTGTGATTCCTCTTTATCTTTTTGTTTTATGAGTATCATGAGATTTATATATAACATCTTATTCATACAACAGCCTGCTTTAAGCTGATAGAGTTTCACTTTGACCATGTACAGAAACCCCATTATTTTACTTCCTCAGATCATTTTGTCATAAGTTGTGTCTTTCTATAGTTTGTATCCATTAACAAGTTATAGCAGCTATAATTAAGTTTAATATCTTTTAACTTTTATGGCTAGTGCTAATTTACACACCACCATAATAGTATTAGAATATTCTGGATATTTTCTTTTGCTCATTATTATTATTATTATTATTTTAATTTTAATGCACTTAATTAACATTTTTTGTTTTCCCTAGAAGAACTCATTTTAGTTTCTTGTCTCAAGCAGTGATGTACTCCCTTTTCTGTTGTAGTTTTGTTTTTTAAAGTCTTATATCCCATCCGTTTCTGAAGGACAGATTTTCTGTTCTGTCTATGGTATTCTTGGTTGGCAGTTTTTTGTTTAGCACTTTAACTATATTATATCACTTTCTCATAGCCTGCAAAATTTCTGCTGAAAAATCCACTTATAGTCTTACAGAAGATTTTTTTGTATGTGATGGTCTTTTGTCTCTTACTACAGTCAGTTCCCTCTTCAACTTAACTTTTGATAAATGATTAAAAAGCAGTTTTGTGGAGACTTCTTTGCATTCAATTTACTTGGATTTCTTTGTGTTTCACAGAATTCTTGATGCTCACTTTTCTCCCCAGGTTTAGGAAGTTCTGTCATTATTTCTTTCTGTTTTCCATCCATCTCTCTTCTCTTCTCTGGAACTCACACTGTGTTTATTGGTTTGACTATTATGTTATCATCAGTCCCATAGACTTTTTTTCATGCTTTCACCTTTGTTGTTGTTTTCTGACTGGGTAATTTCAAATGACCTGTCTTTGAGCTCACTGATCCTTTCCCCCGGTTGATTCTTATGTTGAAGCTCTTTATTTAAGTAGCTTTATTCAGCTGTTGTATTTCCAATACAATTTGATTGCTTTCCTTCAAAATTTGATAGAATTTGTTTCATCCTTTTCATAGTTTCTGTCTCTTCTTTGAGAAACCCCTGGTGCCTCAGCTGGTAAAGAATCTGCCTGCAATGTGGGAGACTTGGGTTTGATCCCTGAGTTGGGAAGATCCCCTGGAGAAGGTTTTGAATTTCATGTTTTATTTATTTTTCTGCTATTTCCAAGTAGTTACTTCCTTAAACTGACTATTTTGATTTCTTTGTCAGGCAATAGATCTCTACTTCTTTAGAGTCAGCTACTGGTGCCTTTTTTCTTCCTTTGGTTGTATTGTGTGTTTCAAGCTTTCATGATCCATACAGCATTTTGGTGGTGTCTACACTTTTGAAATAATAGTCACTTCTTCCATCTTTACGACTGGCCTTGGCAAGAGAATGCTTCTTTAATCAGTGCAGCCAGAGATTTTGTGAGGGTAAGCACTGTGAGTAGTCTTGATGTTGTGGTCTATTGGTAGTCAGCCCTGGTCACTTGGTCCATGACTGTGGGACTGAAGCCTGCATTTGCAGAAGCTGGTAAAGAACCAGGATCTACCTGAGCTAGTGTGGCACTGGAGTCCAGCAAAAATTTTCTAGAGCCAGGTCCTGAAGGAGTGTGCCTTCAGCCAGGGTCCATTGTAGCTGAGCTGAGACTAGAACAGTCCTAAACCCCTGGATCTGCCCCTGGTAGCAGGCCTGACCCTGGGAAAGATAAGGTGTGAGGGTCTCTGGGGGCTGTTCTATAGTGGGCCTGGGACATTGGTCCATAGGTGCCATCCCAGTTTTCAAATAGGCCTGAAGTCTGGGTCTACATAGATTTACCTGGCTGGGACAAGACTGCAGCCTGTATTCGTGACAACTAGCCTGATACTAGAGAAGGCAATGGCAACCCACTCCCATGGACAGAGGATCCTAGTAGGTTGCAGTCCATTGGGTTGCGAAGAGTTGGACACAACTGAGCGACTTCACTTTCCCTTTTTGCTTTCTTGCATTGGAGAAGGAAATGGCAACCCACTCCAGTGTTCTTGCCTGGAGAATCCCAGGGACAAGGGAGCTTGGTGGGCTGCCATCTGTGGAGCTGCACAGAGTCGGACATGACTGAAGCGACTTAGCAGCAGCAGCAACCTAATACTGGTGACCTCTGAAATGGGACTAGAGTCTGGGTCCATGAGAGGATTGGATTTTCCTTTCCCTCTTTTTCTCATGGAGAGCTCCATGATGGGGAAGTTCTTTCTTAGACCCCTGCTGCATGGTTTTAAAGGAGAAGTGACTCAGGTAGAGTAAGACTCTACCGCCTGGGCTTTTCAGTATCCCTTTTCCTGTTCCGTATGGGTACTTTAGTCTCTCACCTGGAATCCAGAAGTATTATGAAGGTATTTTCTTGTGTGGATGGATCTTTATATCATTTTTTTCTGTGAGCAGACACAAGCTGGAATCACCTGTTTTTCTGTGTTGTTGATGTTCCATCACAGAGTTTCCTCTTCTGAGGATCAAAAGAAACTAACACTGAAGACTTACTGTGTGTGTGCGTAGTCACTTCCGTTGTGTCTGCCACTTTGCGAACACATGGACTTAGCCTGCCAGACACCTGGGTCCATGGGAATTCTCTAGGCAAGAATACTGGAATGGGTTGCCATGCTATACCCAGGGTATCTTCCCAGTTCAGGGATCGAACCCAAGTTTCCCGCCCTGCAGGCAGATTCTTTACCTGCTGAGCCATCAGGGAAGCCTGAAGACTTATTAGTACCATTTAAAAGATGATAGCTCACATCGTATTGCTTTTCAATTATTATCTATATATGATCGTTTGGAATGAGAATGAAAACTAAGGTTCTTATACTCCACATTTTCATTCAGTTCCATCACATTAATTCCAAGAAACAAGAATGACAGTGTTACAGAGTTTTAGAGTAAAACAAATTTTAGCTATTCTTCCAAGGAGTAAGTGTCTTAATTTCATGGCTGCAGTCACCATCTGCAGTCATTTTGGAGCCCAGGAAAACAGCCTCTCACTGTTTCCATTATTTTCCCATGTAAGATGTGTATAAGAGACAGATCTATATATGATCGTTTGGAATGAGAATGAAAACTAAGGTTCTTATACTCCACATTTTCATTCAGTTCCATCACATTAATTCCAAGAAACAAGAATGACAGTGTTACAGAGTTTTAGAGTAAAACAAATTAGGAAAACAGATGACCAATATAGCTTTAAAAATATTCCTTCACTACTGAAAACAATAATGCTTTCACTAGAACTCCATTTATACTAAAATGCTTTCATCTTAGCAAATAGTGATGTGATAGCAATAGTATAATAGGATATGTGGTAATTTCAGTAACAGATGATTGTGTATTTTATAATCTTTAAAATTGCCATGTTATTACTCTGAAATATGAAATGAG
>SJYC01090838.1:0-14406 GCA_006408675.1 Madoqua kirkii | reverse complement strand
TGGCCAGAAGATGATGTAAAGCACCTAAGACTTGTGTATACAATTAGGTATGCAGAGAGAAAAGCCTGGTTTTGATAAGAGTCTGTTCCTGTCTCTTATACACATCTTCAAAACATTGTTACTGATTTGCTAAAATAAATCTTCATATCTTCTGGGGATTGTAATGATAGGAATTTAATTATTAAAGTAAAATAGTTTTATGTATTAACACAAAAGTATGAACATATACACAAAACAACATAGTTACATAATTTCTATGCCTTAAAAATATAATTGCTTAAATAAGTATACCAAAGAAATTTAGAAACTGAAATGGATAAGTAGTATTCTGAGCATTCAAGTATAGCACAAGATTTCCCTGTATGTTTCAAAAACATCTTTAGGACAAGGTAAAAAAGATTTTTCTCAGATACAACACTTCGGTTGCATTGACAAATGATGGATAATCCTATTTCCAGTCAGTCAGAAATAGCACTCTAACTTGCACCATTATTAAATTCTAGAAAAGTTAAACACTGAAATAGATTTCCTTCCTTTTCCCTTTAATACCAGGAATATTATAGTCACTTCTATTTAAAGAATTGAAAATTATTATAGGCCAACTTAATAGGCAACAATTTTTTAAAAATATTTTCTTTGGGCAGTATAAAATACTACTGCATTGTAAAATGTGAACTGAACTAATTATTGCATTTAAAATAGTGATAGTTATACATGCCAACCTTTACTCTGAAGCAATCACTATTCTATTCTCTGCTTTTATGAGTTACACTATTTTTAGACATGAATATAGATGGAATCATGCTATGCTTGTCCTTCTATGTCTGGCTTATTTCACTTAGCAATGTACTCCAAGTTCATCTGTATTGTCATAAATGTCAATATTTCCTCATTTTAAGGTTGTATAAAATTCTGGTTTTGTGCGTGTACCACATTTTCTTTATTCATCCGTCTGTCATTGGACACTTGGATTGTTTTATCCTGGCTTTTATGAGTAGTGCTTCAGTGAACATGAGATATCTGCTTGAGATTCTGTTTTCCGTCCTTTTGGATATATAGCCAGAACAGGATTGTTGGACTACATATCAGTACTAGTGTTTGTTTATTTATTTTTGGAATCTCAATACTGTTTTGCACAATGTTGTAACATTTTAGAGTCCTACCAGCTCTGTGCAACAGATTCAATTTCTCCTTAAGCTCATCAACATCTATTGTCTTTTTTAATGATGGCTGTTCTAAGGGTGTGAGGTCACAGCTACATTGTAGTTTTGATTTGCAGTTCCCTGATTAATGATTGAAAAGTTGAACATCTTTTTATATAGCTTCTGGCCATTTGTGGGTAATGTTTGGAGAAATATTTGAGTTATTTGCCCATATTTTAACCAGTTGTTTGCTGGTTTTGCTGTTGATTTGTAGGAGATCTTCAAATATTTTGTGTATTAAATACTTATTAGATATATGGTTTACAGATATCCTTCTTTCATTCTGTGTGTTGTTTTTGATTCTGTTATTTTTTTTTCATTATCATTCAGAAAAGAAAGCATTTGCACCACCATTGTCAAGAGGCTTATCCCCATTTGTTTTCTTCTAAGAGTTTTATTGTTTCAGGCCTTATGTTTAAGTTTTTAATCCATTTTGTGTTTTTGCATGTGAATATCCAGTTTTCCCAACACCATTTATTGAAGACACTATTCTTTTCCATTTTGATATTCTTCACACTCGTAAATTTTTAGTTGCCATGTATATGGGTTAATTTTTTGGTTCTCCATTCTTTTGGTCCATATATTATCTTTTATCAGTACCATACTGTTTTAATTATTGTAGTGTTGTCCTGTTTCTCAAGGTCATTTGACTATTCTTTTGTGGCTCCGTATGTATCATATGATTGTGTTTCTGTTGGCAACAAAATAAGATATCTAAATCCATTCCTTATTTCCTAGCAGGCTTGCCGAGTATTCTCTACTTTTATATTGTTGTTGTTGTTCAGTTGTTTATTTGTGTCCAACTCTGCAGTGCCATGGACTGTAGCACACCAGGCATTCCTGTTCTTCATCATCTCCTAGAGCTTGCTCAAACTCATGTTCATTGAGTCGGTGATGCCATCCAACCATCTTGTCATCTATTGTCCCCTTCTCGTATTGGCTTTAGTCTTTCCCAGCATCGGGGTCTTTTCCATTGTGTCAGCTCTTTGCATCAGATGGCCAAAGTACTGGAGTTTCAGCTTCAGCATTAGTCCTTCCAATATATACTTAAGATTGACTGTTTAATCTCCTTGATGTCCAAGGGAATCTCAGGAGTCTCCTCCCACACTGCAGTAGGAAAGCATCTGTTCTTTGGTGCTCAGTTTTCTTTATGGTTCAGCTTTCACATCCATACATGACTCCTGGAAAAACCATAGCTTTGACTTGACTGACCTTTGTCAGCAAAGTAATGGCTCTTCTTTTTAATATGCTATCCTAGATCTCTCATAGCTATTCTTCCAAGGAGTAAGTGTCTTAATTTCATGGCTGCAGTCACCATCTGCAGTCATTTTGGAGCCCAGGAAAACAGCCTCTCACTGTTTCCATTATTTTCCCATGTATTGGCCATGAAGTGATGGGACCAGATGTAATGATCTTCATTTTCTTAATGTAGAGATATAAGTCAACTTTTTCACTCTCCTTTTTCCTTTCATCAAGGGGCGTTTTAGTTCCTCTTCACTTTCTGCCATAAGGGTGATATTATCTGCGTATCTTGAGGTTATTGATATTTCTCCTGACAGTCTAGGTTCCAGCTTGTGCTTCATGCATTTTGCATGGTGTACTCTGCTTATAAGTTAAATAAGGAGGGTGACAATATACAGCCTTGATGTAGTTCTTTCCCAATTTGGAACCAGTTTGTTGTTCCACGTGTGGTTCTAACTCTTGCTTCTTGACTTGCATACAGGTTAATCTGGTAAGATGGTCTGGTAGTCCCATCTCTTGAATATTCCACAGTTTGTTGTGAGCTACATCATCAAAAGCTTTAGCATAGTCAACGAAGCAGAAGTGGACATTTTTCTGGAATTTTCATGCATTTTCTGTGATTCAGCAGATGTTGTCAGTTTGATATCTGGTTCTTCTGCCTTTTCTAAATTCAGCTTGTACATGTGGAAGTTCATGATTCACAGACTATTGAAGCCCTGCTTGGAGGATTTTGAGCATTACCTTGCTAGCATTTGAAATGAGTGCAATTTTGCGATAGTTTGAACATTTTTTGACATTGCCCTTCTTCGGGATTGAAATGAAAACTGATGTTTTCCAGTCTGTGGACACTGCTGGATTTTCCAAATTTGCAGGCATATTGAATGCAGTACTTTCACAGCATCATCTTTTAGGATTTGAAATATCTCAGCTGAAGTTTTATATATTATATCATTTCAAATCTGAATGTGAAATAACATAGAATTGCTGTTCCTATTAATAATTCTATATTATTTATGTTTACCAGTTAAAGACCACTATGAACATACTTGCAGTAAAATAAGTTAGATTTGTTATTCTTCATGAAGCTAGAAAGACAACAAACCAGTGGGAGCCTTTGGGAGTCTCAGTAAGAGGATGCTGGATGAACATCTTTTAAAATTCAGGCTTGTTTTTAGGTGATTTAGAGAAAGTAGGTGATTTTACATGATTCAGAGAAGTAGATATTTCCTTTGGAGTGAGTGTTATCATAAATTGAGGGTGATTCTACAATTTACCTAGGAGGAAAGAGAAATAGAATGAGTGCAATGTGGTCCACAGTGAAATAACAACAGTTTTAAGTAGGATGTTTGGTCGTTTTTATGTTTAGGTAGGTTTTTTTTCTGTTTTCTTTTTGTCTGTGCTCAGATATGATTAGAGAGTAGTGCTATATTTTTACCTCATACTGTCATAGTACCAGAGTAACTACATCTGATGTTCGAGTTCTCTGAAATTGTTTATGTTGCACAGTAACAGCAGGCCTGGCTGGCAGCAATAAGCCAGCTATTAGCTGACAGCTGTTAGAAATTTCTTGATATTCTGTAATAAACATGGTACTCTTTTTTAAGACTTATATTATTTATTATAATTCTGATCATTCTAATATTTTTCAAGTACCAATTACTTATTTTTTGATTTTTAAAAATTATTTATTTTTGGTGTCTTATGCAAGTTAATTCCATTTTGACTCTTCTTCCTTCATCCCATGTTGATTTCCATGTATTGTATCTTTTTTACTGTCTCTTCATCCCCCCCAATGGAGAAGGCAATGGCACCCCACTCTAATACTCTTGCCTGGAGAATCCCATGGATGGAGGAGCCTGGTAGGCTGCAGTCCATGGGGTCGCTAAGAGTCTGACACGACTTAGCGACTTCACTTTCCCTTTTCAATTTCATGCATTGGAGAAGGAAATGGCAGCCTACTCCAGTGTTCTTGGCTGGAGAATCCCAGGGACCCAGGAGCCTGGTGGGCTGCTCTATGTGGGGTTGCACAAGTCAGACCTGACTGAAGCGCCTTAGCAGCAGCAGCATACCCCCAGACTCAGAATCTTTGGGTAATTTATTTCAAATATGAATTATGAGACACCATCTATTTTAAACTATAGCTTTGGTCAAAGGTTTGGTATGTAATATAATTTCATCAGTGGCCTTTGGACATGTCAGCACAGTAGTATGAACAATAAGATAATAGATCAGTTCAAATTGGAGGACAAGGCAGAACTTAAGTTCACACAGAAAAGCTCATGCACATTTATGTTTGCAGACTATAAAGACAGTTTATTAGCTTGTATCAAGTAACCTGAGGTTTGTAATATATATTTTTAAACTCCTATGTTTTAGTTACTTTTTTAATCAATGAATAACAAATACAAAAGCATATAAGCAGGTGAGGCAAAACTAAATATGTAACCATTGGATTGAGGTTCCTGAAATTATTAAAATATTTTCTCAGTCAAAACAATAAATGTACATCCCTAGAAAAATACAAGAAACTGTAGTACTAAGATGAGACCTATGTAAGTTCTGTAGTTCTTGAAAATGAGCCTGACTGAAACAATCAAAGTCAAGATTTTACTCTTTCCTTGAATTATTGTGATCATTGAGAAATCTCTTTTATGACTATAAAGGTGGTCAACTCTTTTCAAGAAAAAACTAAACTATGCCTCAGATGCTGATGGTGGTTTTAGTAAGACAACATTTTTAATAGGTTCTAAAGTAGATACACTTGAATATACACAAGCAGTTTTGAAATTCATGCTGTTCTTCTTATATCTATCTCTAAATTTCACCAAAATCTATTTATGCAATTATAACTGTTTGTAAATTATGTATACTAGTTGATGAATTTGATATTTACTTGTGAATTATTTTGGTATCTCTTTTGCTTTGTGTGGGGAAGCCTGGTGTGCTGTTGTCTGTGGGGACACAAAGAGTTGTACGCAACAAAGTGACTGAACTGACTGACTGACCTGTTTTGTATTTAGTGGTAATTTAATACAAAGCACGTTGTTTGCACCCTGAAGCATGTATTATATTAGTAAACTGATTAAGGGATAACTGATTTTTATTTTGACTCTTAAGGAATTATTTCATGAGTAAGTGTAGTATACGGATTACAATGTGGAGAAGAACTTCATGAAGCATGTGGCTGTTTTAAGGAGCCAATATAACACAAGTGTTAGAAATAAAGATAAATGTCATGGATTGCCTTAATGAAGGCTTCCCAGTTGGCGCTAGTGGTAAAGAACCTGCCTGCCAATGCAAGAGACAAAAGAAACACCGGTTTGATCCCTGGGTCAGGAAGATCCCTTGGAGAAATAAATAGCTACTCATGCTGGTATTCTTGCCTGGGAAATCCCATGGATAGAGGAGCCTGCCTGGAAAATAATTGGACATGACTGAAGTGACTTAGCACCTTAATGAAACATTCTGTCAAGAGGCAAGAAACTATTTCTAATATAAGAACATATAGTATAACAATGCTGTACTTTCATCCATCTTTCTAGCCTCCATTCCATTTTCATATTTTACTAAAATATATTATTCATATCAAAATGTTATTGTTGTTAATTTAAAATAAACTTTTTTTCAAATTAAAGTGTAAAAATAATAGTATAAAGAGCTGAGATAGCTGAGAGGAACAAACTTGCACGAGGTGGATTGGGCTTACCTGATGGCTCAGATAGTAAATAAACTGTGTGTAGTGCAGGAGACCTGGGTTCTATCCCTGCGTCAGAAAGATCCCCTGGAGGAGGAAATGTAAACTCCTTCTAGTATTCTTGCCTGGAGAATTCCATGGAAAGAAGAGCTTTGCAGGCTACAGTCCATGGAATCAGAAAGAGTTGGACACACTAGGTGACTAACACACACACATTTCTTTTTTTCAAATTAAGGGATTAAAAAAATAAAGTATAAAATGACTGAGATAGCTCAGGAGAAGAAAAAATTCACTGAGTGTATTTAACAGCAGAATGGAGAAAAAAGAGGAACTAGTTATTGACTTGGATAGTAGATGAATAGCATTTACTTTATCTGAAGAATACACAGATGAACTATACAAAAAAAAAATATCTTCACAACCCAGATAATCATTATGGTGTGATCACTCACCTAGAGCAAGACATCCTGGAGTGTGAAGTTAAGTGGGCCTTCGGAAACATCACTACAAACAAAACTAGTGAAGGTGATGGAATTTTAGCAGAGCTATTTCAAGTCCTAGAAGATGATGCTGTGAAACTGCTGCACTCAGTATGCCAGCAAATTTTGAAAACTCAGCAGTGGCCACAAAATGAATAAGGTCAGTTTTCATTACAATCCCAAAGAAAATGAATGTGAAAGAATGTTCAAAGTACTGTACTATTGCACTCGTTTCACATGCTAGCAAGGTAATGCTCAAAATTCTCCAAGCTAGGCTTCAATAGCACGTGAACCAAGAGCTTCAAGCTGGATTTACAAAAGGCAGAGGAACCAGAGATCAAATTGCCAACATCCGTTGGATCATAAATAAAGCAAGAGAATTCAGAAAAAAAAAAAAATCTTCTGCTACTTCTGCTTCATTGACTATGTTAAAGGCTTTGACTATGTGGATTACAACAAACTGTGGAAAATTCTTCAAGAGATGGGTATGCCAGACCACCATACCTGCCTCCTGAGAAACCTGTATGCTGGTCAAGAAGCAACAGTTAAAGTCAGACATGGAAAATGGATTGTTCCCAATTGAGAAGGAGTACATCAAGGCTGTATATTGTCACCTCCTTACTTAGCTTATATCCTGAGTACATCATGAGAAATGCTGGGCTGAATGAAGCATGAGCTGGAGTCCAGATTGCTGGGAGAAATATCAATAACCTCAGATATACAGGTGACACCACCTCATGGCAGAAAGTGAAGATAAACTAAACAGTCTCTTAATATTGTAAAGTAATTAACCTCCAATTAAATCAATTTATATATTTTTTAAAAAGAGTATCTTGATGGTGAAAGAGGAGAGTGAAAAAAATGGCTTAAAACTCAACATTCACAAAACTAAGATCATGGCATCTTGTCTCATCACTTCACAGCAAATAGATGGGGAAACAGTGGAAACACTGACAGCCTTTATTTTCTTGGGCTCCAAAATCACTGCAGATGGTGAACTGCAGCTGTGAAACTAAAAGTTACTTGCTCCTTGGAAGAAAAGTTATGACCAGCCTAGACAGCATATTAAAAAACAAAAACATTACTTTACCAACAAAGGTCCACATAGTCAAAGCTATGGTTTTTCCAGTAGTCATGTATGGATGTGAGAGTTGGGCCATAAAGAAAGCTGAACACTGATGAATTGATGCTTTGGAACTGTGGTGTTGGAGAAGACTCTTTAGAGTACCTTGGACTGCAATGAGGTCAAACCAGCAATCGTAAACAAAATCAGTCTTGAATATTCATTGGAATGACTGATGCTGAAACTCCAATACTTTGGCCACCTAATGCAAAGAGCCAGCTCATTGGAAAAGACCCCAATGCTGAGGAGGTTTGAAAAGCAGGAGGAGAAGGGGCGATAGAGGATGAGATGGTTGGATGGCATCACCAACTTGATGGATATGAGTTTGATCAGGCTCCAGGAGTTGGGGAAGGACTGTGAAGCCTGGTGTGCTGCAGTCCATGGGGTCGCAAAGAGTTGGACTCAACTAAGAGACTGAACTGAACTAACTGAATCTGAGGAATGGAAAGAAAAATGTTTAAAAAAAATAAACTATCTTATAGACCTGTGGGACAGTATTATAGGTTCTAACATACATACAATTAAAGAGCTAGAAGAAAAAGAGAGAAAACAGGTAGAATAAAGTACAGTATTTTTAGAAAAGCAAAAATAGGAATTAAGTTTCCAAATATCATAAAAGAAATTTTAAAATTCAAAAGATATACCAGAGACCAAACAGGATAAATTGAAAGAAAACTCCCTAGGCTCATCACATTCAAACTGAGGGCTGGAAATCAAAGATAAGGAAAGAATCTTGAATATAGCCAGTGTATGGGTGGGGTGGGAGAGGCACAACGTATATAACACCAAGAATTGTATTGACTGCTCACTCAAAAACTGTGGAGGTCAGAAGACTGGAATATTTTTAAAGTGATGAAAGAAATTCTGCATAAAATTTTATGTCCAGTAAAAATAGTCTTCATGAGCTCTGTACCTATTTTCTGTGTATATGTTTGCTATATAATATTTAATATGTATTAAATAAATATTACATAATAAATAAATAATATTAAATAAAATTTATTTAATATATATTAACTATATAAATAATAATAAATGGTATTAAATATTAAATAAACATAATTTTAATATATATTTACTATATATAATATACATATATATATTTAAATCCAATAAACTACCTTTCAAGAATGAGGGTGAAATAAAAATATTACAGAAAAGATACTAAGAGACTCCATCACCTACAGACCCTCAATTATAGGACATGCCAAAGGAAACCTTTTCATACCAGATAAAAACCCAAATCTTCAGGAAGGAGTAAAGAGTACTGGAACCATTCTAGAATCTGGGAAATTCAAGGCCAAGATGCAGACAGATTCACTCCTGTCCTGAGGTTCTTCCTGGGAATCCCTAGTAGGTTTCTCTCAGGGACTCTGTATTTGAAGAGTAATTTCTTTCCAGGAAATCCTGTATCCTTCCTCTTAATAGATACTCAGTCTTCCCCTCCAGTCCTCTAGGCTTGCGCTGGCAGTCCTAAAGCCTTGAGTAAAATCAGCATAGACAATAATAGCTAACATTCTTTTATTTAACATTTATTGGGTTCCTACACTGTACCAGTGTTCTAAATGCTAGAGATGTAGCAGTGTACATATAGTAGCAGCAGATAGAATCCTTGCCTTCATAAAACAAAGTTTAATATTAATTTAGTATAAATTATGATAATTTAAAAATCATTGCAACCTAGCACAATCTCCAAAGAATAACACAATTATAGACAGCGTTTCAAATGAGAATAGAGTTAGAGAAGTTCTTCAGTTCCAAATATGTCAACAGTATCAAAGATAAAGAGAAGTGAGGAAGCAAATAGAAAATAAAATGTGATTAACTTAAGGTCAGTCATTACTGACTGCACAGTTGTAGATATGCTAATAACTCCAACTAGAAAGTTAGAGATTATCAGCACCAATAAGTGAAGAGACAATTATATGCTGTTTATGAGAGAGAAACTATAAATATGAAGTAACAAATATTGATAGATTGCAGTTAAAATGCAAGAAAAAATATAACGAAAGTCTTAAGAAACCTAACATGGTATATTACTATGAGATAAACTTGGCTTCAAGACAAAGAACATGATCAGACATAGACAGCCTCACAATTAAATTATGTATATGTCCCTAACAGAGCTTCACATATTCACCACAAAATAATAATTCTGACCATCCATATTCTTCCAACGGTAGAAACATAACTGACAGATTAAAAAGGAAAAAAATATGTAGACATAAATGTAATCTGAGGCTCAGTATTCCTCTCTCCATAACTGTAAGAAATAGATTAAAAATTTCAAGCGGTAGGGATATATACTTTTAAGGATATATATATATAGCAAGGCAATCAGAAAATATTTTAAACTGAGCACAAATGAAAACACAGTATATAGATATTTATGTCTTGCAGCTAAAGCAGTGCTATGAGAAAAGTTCATAATATGAAATTATAAAGTTTATATTATAAAAAGTAATATCTAAATCTAAACATTCTAAACGGTCATGCTTAGACTTTTTAAAATAGCAAAGCCAATACAACATACACAGAAGGAGAAAAGGGAACATATCCCATATCACCCTACTTATATGAAGTTGTAGAATTTATAAAACAAATCAACTGAAGTTGGAATCATGCTTGCCTTTCTGATAGAGGCAGATAGCTGAAAAAGGCATTAGGGAAGGTTCTAGACTGATGATACTGCTTTGTATTTTTGTGTTGATTTCCTAGATGTATAAATTAGTCAAAATTCAGTGAAATGTAAAATTAAGATCAGTGTATTTTTTATATCTACTTATAACTTAGAAAACAACTCAGAAATGCATTGTATAAAAATATTTATTTACATATCCAAAGGAAAATATCAAAGACTATACTTATCCTTACAATAGGCATGCACTCTGATCAGTTACATTCTATTCTTAAAATCTATTCTACTTTTTAATTAATACAGCCAGTTCCTCATCTTTTTATTGGTTTCATCAAGTTGAGATCACTGCTTACTTCAAAGGGAACCATGCTTTAGAATTCATAATGTATTTACCCTTTATAGGGACAGTGTGATCACTGAGTATGGAATGTAAGATTTGAAACTAATTTGTTTCTATGTTTGAAATATGACCTGCATGCTAATACTATTTTAATGCCTTCTAAGACTATACTTATCCTTACAATAGGCATGCACTCTGATCAGTTACATTCTATTCTTAAAATCTATTCTACTTTTTAATTAATACAGCCAGTTCCTCATCTTTTTATTGGTTTCATCAAGTTGAGATCACTGCTTACTTCAAAGGGAACCATGCTTTAGAATTCATAATGTATTTACCCTTTATAGGGACAGTGTGATCACTGAGTATGGAATGTAAGATTTGAAACTAATTTGTTTCTATGTTTGAAATATGACCTGCATGCTAATACTATTTTAATGCCTTCATTTCTAATTCATTCAGTTTTTATAACCTTCCGCCTTGGAAAAAAAATTGAAGAAATCTAAATTCATTCTTTACTCAGCAGCTGTAATATGATTTTGGACTAAAATGAGACCAGTGTTGTTTATCTGAAATACAATTCTCACAGCTGGCAAATGTCAGAATATTTTCTTTCAAAATTGCTATAAAATCTGTAGCAAATTCTCTTTTAAACTGCAAAAAATCGGTATCCATTTAATTGTTTTATTTATTTTCATTTAGTTTAATTGGTCACACATATATGATACATGCATACACATACATACATGCTCAAATGCTTTACCAAACGGACTTGATAGAAATGTAGGAGAAGAAACAAAGTGGAATTATCAGAAACAAAGAGTTACCAAGTTCTGATGGTGGTGATAGTTTAGTTGCTAAGTGTTATCTATCTCTTGGAACCCCTGACTATAGCCCATGAGGCCCCTCTGTATGTGGGACTTCCCAGGCAAGAATACTGGAAAGCATAAAGCCATGCCCTCTCCAGGAGATATTCCTGACCCAAGGATGGAACCCATGTCTCCTGCATTTGCAGGCAAATTCTTTACTGCTGAGCCATCAGTTTCTTTCAGACAGAGCAGGTAAGATCTGTGGGAGTGGGATGGAAAGATAAAACTGCTACATTCAGATAAATTATTTTTAAGACATAGTTTCTACTTCAAATGTAGATATTTATGGGAGGCTACTATGAACTGTGGTGTTGGAGAAGACCCTTGAGGGTCCCTTCAACTGTGAGAAGATCCAACCATTCCATCCTAAAGGAGATCAGTCCTGGGTCTTCATTGGAAGGACTGATGTTGAAGCTGAAACTCCAGTACTTTGGCCACCTGATGCGAAGAATGGACTCATTTGGAAAGACCCTGATGTTGGGAAATATTGAAGGCAGGAGGAGAAGGGGATGACAGAGGATGAGATGGTTGGATGGCATCACTGACATGATAGATGTGAGTTTGAGTAGACTCTAGGAGTTGGTGATGGACAGGGAGGCCTGGCGTGCTGCTGTCCATGGGGTCGCAAAGAGTCTGACACGACTAAGGAACTGAACTGAATTGATGTGGCTCTCAGTGCAATTGTGTGTATAAAGTATGAGATGGATAGTGAATAATTTGTTTTTTTAAGACGCATCTTCTGCTTATAAAGACAGTACAGAGTATGTGGTTACTATCCCTTTTTGTTCAGATCATTATAAGTGTTAAGAGAATTGAAAGTAACTCAGACTGAATTGTCTCTTTTGCATTTGAGAATTCAAAATATCTTAGGGGAGGACGGACTGTGGTCAAAAAGCGAAAGGAAGTACCCTTTCAAAAAGCACAGAATTGGGCTGAATTTGAGGAAATGTGAGGCATACTGCACTGTCTGAGGAAGGGAGGGAGAAAGAGAGGGAGGGAGGGAGACTTGCAGTATCAGAGCTTGAGGCTTTCAAAAGATAATTGGATGACAGGTACTTTATGACATTTTCCCCAGGGGTTACTGCAGCACCTTTGGCATTTTTCAAAAGACTGTTGTAAAGGATTAAGTTGCTTTGTCATTGCTTTCGGATGTTCATCTGAATTTAACAACATCCTGAAATAAATATAAAGAGATTCACTTTTATTGAATTATACTAATAAATATGTTCAGAGCTTATATCCTTTTAAAGCACATATCCCAGCTATTTTATATTTTCAAAATTAACATGGCTCCTTATCAAAGACTGTATGTGTCACATTTTTTGTTGTTTTATTAGAATATATAGTCCATGGGGAAATTATGCCTAAGTAGTTTTCCCAAGTGGCTCAGATGGTAAAGAATCTGCTTACAAAGCGGGAGACCTGTGTTCAATCCCTGAGGTGGGAAGATCCCCTGGAGGAGGGCACAGCAGCCCACTCCAGTATTTTTGCCTGGATAAGTCCCCATGGACAGACAGCCTGGTGGACTCTAGTCCATGGAGTCACAAAGAGTTGGACATGACTGAGCAACTAAGCAGAAGCACAGCACAGTTTGCCTTTAGGTCTTATATCTTAAAATTTCTTATTTCCTTTTTTTTTCTTTTTTTACAATTTAACACTTTGTTTATTGTTTTGGCAAAGTGTTTGCAGAAGCATCCAGTCTTTCTTTTTACCTGTTAATCCTCCCTTCTCCACATCATTGTCAACTCTGCTGAAATTGATGATTATTTTATGGTGCTAATAAGTTATTTTTTCTTTAACTAGCTAATTGTGGGTTAAATATACTCCCAGAGTTGTGACGCCTTCAGTATTTCTAGATAATTTTAGTCGTTGTTAAGTAAGCTCTGTTTCACCTGTTTTTGCCTTTCCTTTATCCCATAGGAAGTGTCTTTTTGTGCCATCTATTGGTACAAGTCTGTTTCTAAGGTAGTCAAATCAGGTACTGTAAATATGTCAGCAAACTCCTCCTTCAACAAGAATTCATCCGGAAGTGCAGAGAGCTAAAGTGATTCACATTAGATCAAGAAACCAGAGCCAGTCTCCTGCATATCCTTTGTTGCTAATGAGAGCCATTAATCAGATTGTTTAATTTGATGAAATCAGATGGAAGAACAGAGAAACTCATGTCATGCCCCATAGTAGCACTTCATGAGCTGCCTCTCCTGAAACTGAATCTTTAATAGCACGGGGCTTCTGCCTTGGCATGATCTCCTAATTTTGAAAATTGAACTGCTGTTGAGGATGCCTTGTCTCTATTTTATACTTATTAGTAGTACCTCTGGAGGCCAACAATTACCTGAATAGTACCCAGACTAACATTTTAGACAGTTTTCATTTGGCCGTTTGGTTACTTCTATTGGGACCAATATGCAGTTTTGGTAATTTTCAGTAACACTGTCAGTTTGCTGCCTAATCCTGGTTCTCTGAAGCACCAGTGATACATAGGCTTGTGAATGGCTTGTATGTGAACTCATCAATAAATATTTTCCCAGCAACAATATGTGCCCTTAGATTATATTAATGCTCTTAATTCTATATCTGATGCCAATTAGGATATATAATGACTCCAGAATACTACTATCTGAATAATCAAGATTAAGGCCTTAAATAATTTTCAGTGTGTTACACATTGCTATACTTGAATATAAACATAATGGAAAAATACTTTACTTCAGATCTGAATATATTTATTAGGGCATAAATTACTATGAAGTTAATACCTGCTTTATTGCTGTATAATTGAATAAATTATTTTATTTTCAGCCAAACTATTATGGTGA
>SJYC01090834.1:0-12916 GCA_006408675.1 Madoqua kirkii | reverse complement strand
GGTGTTTGAGAATACTCTTGAGAATCCTTTGGATTGTGAGGAGATTCAACCAGTCCATTCTAAAGGAGATCAGTCCTGGGTGTTCATTGGAAGGACTGATGCTAAAGCTGAAACTTCAATACTCTGGCCACCTCATGCAAAGAGTTGACTCACTGGAAAAGACTCTGATGCTGGGAGGGGTTGGGGGCAGGAGGAGAAGGGGACAACAGAGGATGAGATGGCTGAATGGCACCACCGACTCAATGGACATGAGTTTGGGTGAACTCTGGGAGTTGATGATAGACAGGGAGGCCTGGTGTGCTGCAATTCATGGGGTCGCAAAGAGTTGGACACGACTGAGCGACTGATCTGAACTAAATTGAACTGATGGATGCATACTACAATGCTGATGAACATCAGGGCACTATGCTTAGAGAAAACAAGTCTCTAAATATTATATACTGTATGATGTCATTTGCACAATATTTCCCAAATAACAAAACTGTGGAAAAGAACTGACTAAAGATTACTAGTAGTTAAGGAAGAGTGAATTGTAAATGTAAAGGATATGAGGAGAGAGAGTTCCTTAGCAGTGATGGAAGAATTCTATTCCATCTTAATGGAGATCATGGTCACACAAATGTGTACATATAGTAAAATTGCCTAAGAGTACGCATAGATATACAGACGCACATAATTAACACTATTTCACCAATGTCAGTTCACAGGTTTTGATGTTGTGTTAGTTACATAAGATACCATTTGGGGGAAAGGTGTTTCAAAGACTCCTGCGACTGGTATAATTTTGTACCTTTTTGTAAGTCTGTAATCATTTGAATTAAAAAGAAAAAAGAAATGAGATCTAGTTTGAGCCACTTAACACAAGATATGCTGCATAGTGAATGCATCTGTTCTACTAGTTGGAGAGAGTTGTCACATCAATTTGGGGACATATATGCCCAGAGAGATGGCAAGAGTGAATGTCAACATTCTAGGAATCGCTAACTAAAATGGACTGGAATGCGTGAATTTAACTCAGATGACCATTATATCTACTACTGTGGGCAGGAATTCCTTAGAAGAAATGGAGTAACCATCATGATCAACAAAAGAGTCCAAAATGCAGTACTTGAATGCAGTCTCAAAAATGACTGAATGATCTCTGTTCATTTCCAAGTCAAACCATTCAATATCACAGTAATCCAAGCATATGCCCCAGCCAGTAACACTGAAGAAGCTGAAGTTGAATGGTTCTATGAAGACCTACAAGACCTTTTAAAACTAACAACCCACAAAATGTCCTTTTCATTATAGGGGACTGGAATGCAAAACTAGAAAGTCAAGAAACACCTGGAGTAACAGGCAAATTTGGCCTTGGAATGTGGAATGAACCAGGGAAAAGACTAAGAGAGTTTTGCCAAGACAATGCACTGGTCATAGCAAACAATCACTTCCAACAACACAAGTAAAGGCTCTACACATGAACATCACCAGATGGTCAATACCAAAATCAGATTGATTATATTCTTTGCAGTCAAAGATGGAGAAGCTCTATACAGTCAGCAAAAACAAGATGGGGAGCTGACTGTGGCTCAGATCATGAACTCCTTATTACCAAATTCAGACTTAAATTGAAGAAAGTAGGGAAAACCACTAGACCATTCAGGAATGCCCTAAATGAACCCCCTTATGATTATACAGTGGAAGTGAGAAATATACTTAAGGGACTAGATTTGATAGAGTACCTGATGAACTATTGAATGAGGTTCGTGACACTGTACAAGACACAGGGATCAAGACTATCCCCATGGAAAAGAAATGCAAAAAAGCACAATGGCTGTTTGGGAAGGCCTTACAAATAGCTGTGAAAAGAAAAGACGTGAAAAGCAAAGGAGAAAAAGATATAAGCATCTGAATGCAGAGTTCCAAAGAATAGCAAGGAGAAATAAAGATATACAAGCAACTCCTGCAGCTCAATTCCAGAAAAATAAATTAACCATTCAAAAAATGGTCCAACAAACTAAATAGACATTTCTCCAAAGAAGACATACAGATGGCTAACAAACACATGAAAAGATGCTCAACATCACTCATTATCAGAGAAATGCAAATCAAAACCACCTTGAGGTACCATTTCACATCAGTCAGAATGGCTGCTATCCAAAAGTCTACAAGCAATAAATTCTGGAGAGGGTGTGGAGAAAAGGGAACCCTCTTACACTGTTGGTGGGAATGCAAACTAGTACAGCCATTATGAAGAACAGTTTGGAGATTCGTTAAAAAAACTGGAAATAGAACTGCCTTATGACCCAGCAATCCCATACACACTGAAGAAACCAGAATTGAAAGAGACACGTGTACCCCAGTGTTCGTCACAGCACTGTTTATAATAGCCAGGACATGGAAGCAACCTAGATGTCCATCAGCAGATGAATGTATAAGAAACTGTGGTCCATATACACATTGGAGTATTATTCAGCCATTAAAAAATATATGTTTGAATTAGTTCTAATGTGGTGGATCAAACTGGAGCTGATTATACAGAGTGAAGTAAGCCAGAAAGAAAAACACTAATACAGTATACTAACACATAAATATGGAATTTAGAAAGATGGTAGTGATAACCTGGTATGTGAGACAGCAAGAGACAGAGATGTATAGAACAGTCTTTTGGACTCTATGGGAGAGGGCAAGGGTGGGATGATTTGGGAGAATGGAATTGAAACATGTATATCATATAAGAAATTAATTGCCAGTCTAGGTTAGATGCAGGATACAGGATACTTGGGGCTAGAGCACTGGGATGACCCAGAGGGACGGTATGGGGACAGAAATTGGGGAGGGGGGGAGTTCAGGATTGGGAACATGTGTCCGGCTGTGGCAGATTCATGTTCGGTTCAGTTCAGTCGCTCAATCGTGTCTGACATTTTGCAACCCCATGAATTGCAGCATACGAGGCCTCCCTGTCCATCACCCACTCCCAGAGTTCACTCAGACTCACATCCATCGAGTTAGTGATGCGATCCAGCCATCTCATCCTTGGTCGTTCCCTTCTTCTCCTGCCGCCAATCCCTCCCAGCATCAAAGTCTTTTCCAATGAGTCAGTTCTTCACATGAGGTGGCCAAAGTACTGGGGCTTCACCTTTAGCATCACTCCTTCCAAAGAAATCCCAGGGTTGATCTCCTTTAGAATGGACTGGTTGGATCTCCTTGAAGTCAAAGGGAATCTCAAGAGTCTTCTCCAACACCACAGTTCAAATGCATCAGTTCTTTGGCACTCAGCCTTCTTCACAGTCCAACTCTCACATCCATACATTACTACTGGAAAAACCATAGCCTTAACTAGACAGACCTCAGTCGGCAAAGTTATGTCTCTGCTTTTGAATATACTGTCTAGGTTGGTCATAACTTTTCTTCCAAGGAGTAAGCGTCTTTTAACTTCATGGCTGCTATCACCATCTGCAGTGATTTTGGAGACCAAAAAAAAAAAAAAAAGTCTTACACTGTTTCCACTGTTTGTCCATCTATTTCCCATGGAGTGATTGGACTATGGCAAAACCAATACTATATTGTAAAGCAAATATATATATATACATATATATATATATAAAATAGAAAGCCTTCCTCAGTGATCAATGCAAAGAAATAGAGGAAAACATCAGAATGGGAAAGACCAGAGATCTCTTCAAGAAAATTAGAGATACTAAGGGAACATTTCATGCAAAGATGGGCTCAATAAAGGAAAGTGGTACGGACCTAACAGAAGCAGAAGATATTAAGAAGAGGTGACAAGAATACACAGAAGAACTGTACTAAAAAGATCTTCACGACCAAGATAATCACGATGGTGCGATCACTCACCTAAAGCCAGACATTTCTGGAATGTGAAGTCAAGTGGGCCTTACAAAGCATTACTAATAACAAAGCTAGTGGAGGTGATAGAATTCCAGTTGATTTTTTTCAAATCCCGAAAGATGATGCTGTGAGAGTATTGCACTCAAAATGCCAGGGAATTTGGAAAACTCAGCAGTGGCCACAGGACTGGAAAATGTCAGTCTTCATTCCAATCCCAAAGAAAGGCAATGCCAAAGAATGCTCAAACTACCATACAATTGCAGTCATCTCAGATGCTAGTAAAGTAATGCTCAAAATTCTTCAAGCCAGGCTTCAGCAATACATAAACTTTGAGATGTTCAAGCTGGTTTTAGAAAAGGCAGAGAAACCAGAGATCAAATTACCAACATCTGCTGGATCCTGGAAAAAGAAGAGAGTTCCAGAAAAACATCTATTTCTGCTTTTTAGACTATGCCAAAGCCTTTGACTATGTGGATCACAATAAACTGTGGAAGATTCTTCAAGAGATGGAAATACAAGACCATCTGACCTGCCTCTTCAGAAACCTATATGCATGTCAGGAAGCAACAGTTAGAAGTGGACATGGAACAACAGACTAGTTCCAAATAGGAAAAGGTGTACGTCAAGGCTGTATATTGCCAGCCTGCTTATTTAACTTATATGCCGAGTACAATATGAGCAACGTAGGGCTGGAAGAAGCACAAGCTGGGATCAAGATTACCGGGAGAAATATCAATAACTTCAGATATGCAGATGATACCACCCTTATGGCAGAAAGTGAAGAGGAACTAAAAAGCCTCTTGATGAAAGTGAAAGAGGACAGTGAAAAAGTTGGCTTAGAGCTCAACATTCAGAAAATTATGGTCATGGCATCTGATCCCATCACTTCATGGGAAATAGATGGAGAAACAGTAGAAACAGTGTCAGACTTTATTTTTTTGGGCTCCAAATTCACTGCAGGTGGTGATTGAAGCCATTAAATTAAAAGACTCTTACTCCTTGGAAGGAAAGTTATGACTAACCTAGGTAGCATATTGAAAAGCAGAGATATTACTTTGCCAACAAAGCTTTGTCTAATCAAGGCTATGATTTTTTCAGTGATCATGTGTGAATTTGAGAATTGGACTGTGAAGAATGCTGAGTGCTAAAGAATTGATGCTTTTGAACTATGTGTCGGAGAAGACTCTTGATAGTCCCTTGGACTGCAAGGAGATCCAACTAGTCCATCCTAAAAGAGATCAGTGCTGGGTATTCATTGGAAACACTCTTGCTAAAGCTGAAACTCCAGTACTTTGGCCATCTTATGCAAAGAGTTGACTCATTGGAAAAGATTCTGAATCTGGGAGGGATTGGGGGCAGGAAGGAAGGGGACGACAGAGGATGACATGACTGGATGGTGCCACCGACTCAATGGACATGAGTTTGGATGAACTCCTGGAGTTGGTGATGGACAGGGAGGCCAGGCATGCTGCAACTCATGGGATCACAAAGAGTTGTACATGACTGAACGACTGTACTGACTGAACTGATGCACAGAGAGAGGTAATGGGAGAATGGGAACTGCTTAATCAGCAATTGACTGGCTTATACTCAGGTAAAACTGTGATGTTAAAAGCACTTTGATTTTCATACATATATTTTCACTGTATTTTATTTTTATTTTGATTTACGGAACTCTTTCATGATATTCTCTATAAAAGTGTTAACCTGATATATTGCCTAATGTTTTTCATCAAGCTTTAACTACAGATTTTATTTGATGAACAAGGTAATGAATCAGCCTGAATTAAAAAAAAAAAGTTTCATCAGCAATGCGATCTTTTCTTTCTTCTTTCCTTTTTATTTATTTATTTATTTGTATAATTTTAGACAGATGGTATCTAGAATTAAGATTCCTAAATATTCTCCCCACATATAATTAGAATGATACCTTCTGTATCTATAACATAAGGTGTATATTTCCAACAAAGTAATTATCATATTTTATTGTAATTAATATTTTATCATCAGCTTTTTATTTCTTTTTTTTAACTAGGTTGTAGTCTCCTTGAGGGTCAATTTTTTAAAACCAATAGCTAGTTCAGTGCTTACTCATTATTTTCCAATAGCTCAATATATGATAACATATAAGCTAATTTATCATTTTATACCATAAGTACTATTGGAGGTAATGAACATTTCAATCTCAGAAGATCCACTAGAGTACCTATATTAAATTTTCTACCATTGGCTTTTTTGAGTCCCATTTCACTGACTTAATAGCTGTATCAGATTGCACTCATAGTCCAAACAGCCTCATAAGTTAGACAGATTTTAAAGGAGAACCTCAACTTCCTCACTCTGTTCAGCACCTAGACAGAACAGATGCCTGAAAAGGCATCTTCCTATTTCTTTTACAAGGACTTAATTCCTTAATCCCCCAAGTATTTGCTAGCTTCTCTTTTAGTGCTTAATAGCGTATCATGACACATTGAAAAATAAAGGAAAAGGGAAGTATGAAAAGCATGTTTCTGATCTCGAAAAGACTGTAATGTTATTGAGGTGACAGAATACACCAGTACACATGGGGAAGAGAAAAAAGTTGAGATTCAAAAGTTACCATACCATTGCTAAAATGTTTGAAAGTACTATCAATCTGTATTAAAATTCAAAGAAAAAGGGGTTTGTTAATACTCCAAGGAAAAAATAGGATCGACAAGCTATCTTGAAGAAAAGGCTGAGTATGTTGAGAACATGTTTTATCTTTGATACTCTGGAAGCAAAAGTGTACCAGTGACTTACTCAAAAGAGCATTTCCTGGAGTATGAGGGGGAAAAGGACAAAAGAGTCTGGACTCAAAAAGAAGTAGGGACCTTGAATCTCTTAACCACTGGTGTGTAGATAAAAGATGTATGCATATATGTAATGGGAACAAGTGAAAGTCACTCTGTCATGTCTGACTCTTTGTGAACCCATGGACTATACACTCCATGGACTCCTGCAGGCCAGAATACTGGAGTAAGTAGCCTTTCCCTTCTCCAGAGGATCTTCGCAGCCCAGGGATCAAGCCCAGTATTCCGTATTGTTGGGAGGTTCTTTACCTGTTGAGCTACAAGGGAAGCCCAAGAATACCGGAGTGGGTAGCCTATCCCTTCTCCCGGGGATCTTCCTGACCCAGGAATCAAACCAGGGTCTCCTGCATTGCAGGCGGATTCCTTACCAAGTGAGCTATCAGGGAAACCTGGGAAAAGGGGAGGTGACAAAAATTCCAAGGTGCTTCCTGCTCTGTGTACATGAGGAGGATGTAGGCTTCTGTAGTCTTGGGACCATTTTCGCTAAAGAAAACCACTGCTACTGTGTATTTGAAGACAACGTGCACTGAAGTCCAGGCACTGGAACATGGAAAAGGGGACACTGAATCATCTTCATGGGGTGCAGTCATTATGTATTATGTGCATGTGTCAGGGAGGAGGGGGGCTGCTGCTAACTTACAAGAGAAGCAGAAATGAGAGCCCTCTAGGGGGGAAGGAAGACTCCTTGAAGTATGACACCACTGACCTGCAGTCCTTTTCGTCCCAACTACTCTTCCAAGGCAGAACTGAGGTTCTATTTACAACGTTTTTGGAAAGTTATTCTTCAGCTTTGCCTTTAACATTTCCAGAAAGAAAGAGCTCAGTGTTTCCTGGGTTAGACACTGGTAGCCAGAATCCCAGTCTCCGTTTGGTTTGTTCAAACTATAGGGCTTTTATTCATTCCCTGTTCACAGGTCATAAGGGACTCCAATTACCAACTAGGATGCCATCTCTTGAGCTTTTTTTTTTTTTTTTTTTCCTTTTTTCTATTCAAGAGAGAAACCCTATAGTTGTTCTTCTTTATGCTCCCCTGAAGTCAAGCCACAGGCTGTTACAACCTCACTAGCTTGCATTTTATCACACATAACTTAGTCTGCCAGTTAGATACTTGAAATAGCACAGTGTGCTTATTTTTAAGTGTCTTTCAGCCCATGAATTTCACATATAAACAAGACTGTGACCTCAGGTCATTTCAGGTCAAACAATTGCATGACCTCAGGATTATCTGGCCAGTTCTCCCCTCACAGGTAAACAGAAACATGTTTCATCATATCTAGACTCTTGCTGTCATGAACCTAACAAAATTGGGGAAATTAAATAGATTTCCCTATACTTTCAGAATCTGCCTGCCAATGCAGGAGATGCAGGAGACATGAATTTGATTCCTGGGTCGGGAAGATCCCCTGCTGTAGGCAATGACAATGGCTACCTGCTCCAATATTCTTGCCTGGAAAATTCCATGGGCAGAGGAGTTGGACTATAGTCCAAGGGGCTACAAAGAGTCAGACATGACTAAGGGACTGAACACTCCCACTTTTCAGTGACCTTCTCCTGCCATGAGAGTTTCACTTTGTTGTTGTTTTAGGTACGGCAGAAGATGAGGAAATTAAAAGGAAATTTGAGAAATGCTGACTTCTTCAGGAAAAGAAATAGCATTTGACACATTTCAGTTATATACTAATTCATATATAAAGTTTCAAATGCTGAGTAATGTCATGAATTTTTATATATACCAATGAAATTAGGTTTAATAATATTTAGATAAACTATCCTTGAAGAGTACTTAATATTCTATGAGTTTTCAAACGTATATCATTTTTCCACTGAGGTTACTTCTACTTTCGGAGAAGGCAATGGCACCCCACTCCAGTACTCTTGCACTCCTAACTAAATATGTACTTAATGCACATGTAGGTTATGTATACTCTTGTTTTTGATACTGAATTTCTGAGTTTTAAACTGAGTATTTACTGAGAAAGTTACCTCAGTATTCACTGAGAAAGTTTTACCTCCTCCAAATTTTGACAGCCTTAGCCCTTGTCACAAACCCAGTGTCTGGATCCTGAACTCTTTTTTAAATTTTCTAGTTGGTACCTAACAGTATAGGAAACTGACGGTTGTCCCTGGAAACAGAACTACTCATAACCATGAGAAAACAAAATCTATGCAGGGGGATCCTCAAAGTTTTCCCATAGAATGATGAATATTTACTAATCTAGTAGCATAGTTTACTTATTAAAAATGACTCATTTTCTTTTTTTCCTCTCACATAGACCATAATCCTAAGTTGACAGATCAACATTGTATTTACTATTATATATCATGCCTAGTGCCTGTCATATATTAAATGCTCAGTAGTTACACAGTAAGTGAAAGAATTTTGTTTGATAGTAATGAGTTTTCTTATACAGTTATATATTTACAGTGGCCTCTTCTATCCTTGTTAAATTAGCTCATCCTCTAACATCTACTCAATTGTATGTGTATATATATATGTTTGACAGTATCTGAACATTGTTGAATCAATTTTACATTAGAGTTGCATGAAATATTCTAATTCATGTGCAGTTTTTCCCTAAATTCTGCTGCAAATGGTGTTGCTTGAATGAGTTTGTTTATATTTCTGTTCCCATAATTAGTAGTAGTAGTAACCTGGGACTCTTTCTACCTAAAAAGTACCCATATTTTTTATTACTATATTCAAACTAATCTCTTGGAAATAATTTGTAATGGCATGTTATATATGACTGAAGTCTGATTAGGCCCCAAAGCACATGAATGAAATTTGGAATTTACTCAAAGAAGAAAGAGAATCAGCTAGTAAAACCCAATGAAGCTTCCTTATTTTTGTTTCAGTGTTTAAAGATAATGTGAATGTTAAAAGAATAATAATTTTTGTTTGAGGAATAATTTATGGGCTTCCAGTAAAGATTCTTAGATAGAAGCAAAGTAGCAAGGCTGCTAAAAGATTGATACATGTTCCAGAATTGGTCAAATCTGATTAAAATTGACATGTTGGCTCAGATGGAGAATAGGGTCTATTCACATAAACGAAGGCATATATTTTGTTACTCTGTTTAATTTCTATTGTTATGGAACATTTTGACATAGTGTGTTTTAACTAAAGAGGGAAATTATGGCATCTGCATAATCTCTAGGAGTTGGAAAAAGTTATGAGTATTATATTTAAAATTTAAAATATTTCAGTAGTTTTCAGTCTGTGATGCTTTTGTATCTGTGTTTTCATTTCTATAGGCTAATGAAATAGGAACTTATAGTGCTTTGTCCTGTGCTATTTTCCAGCCCTAAAATATTTCTATTGAAATATGGATTCATATGTACTGAATGAATAAAAATGTCCACAAACTCTTTGAAAATGTAACACAATATTTTATATTAATTTTTGTGAAGAACTTTTGTTGAAATTCTGTATCTAGCTCTGAATAGCTCAAGTATATAAAGTTTTTATTTGTTGCAAGGAAGTTTCAGGTAGAAATAATAGGAATGTTGATCATTTTCATCATAGAATTATTAGAAGTATTCCCTGATGATCAGACTTTCCCTATTTTAATGAAGTCCAGTGTACCATGCTTAACTCAGAACAATTGTTCAGTAGATATGCATTCGATGAATGAATGAATATATCCTGTTGAGCTTTTCTTTAGATTTCATGAATGAGGTCAGCATGCACACATTATAAACAGTAATAGTCAATCTAAGGAGAGAGCCTTATGATTGCAATAATTATAACATTGCAGTTCTTTTATATTTTACTTTCGTGTTATAAGCCATTAAGTGGTGAAGTGCATTTGTATTTTTTAGACATTTCAAAAGCTGAATATTTCAAAAAATAGTAGGTAGTCAGGAAGGAACAAAAAGCTTGAAGGAAAAAATATATAGGGTTATCAAAAGAAAAGAGCAGACTGACTATGGGGCTGGAGCACGGGGATGATCCAGAGAGACGATATGGGTTGGGAGGTAGGAGGTGAGAGGGGGCTTCAGGATTGGGAGCTCGTGTACACCTGTGTCTGATTCATGTCAATGTATGGCAAAACCAATACAGTATTGTAACGTAGAATAAAGTAAAAATAAAATAAAAAAAATAAAACAAAAAATAAAAAGAAAAAAAGAAAAGTGTTTGTTATATGTTGCCAGTCTAGAACCTCACTTGCGGAATAAAAGTCTTTGGGCTGATAAGTGAATCTAAATTTTATTTTCATTTTCATTTGCATCCTTTTAATTCTGCAAATGTTATCTCTGAGCATATATGTGCCGGATCCTTTGCTGGGCATAGTGGAGAATATATTGTAACAGATTAAGAAAGAGGAGGATTGAGGGAGATAATACTCCTGTTAAATTTTTTTGAGAAATATGGTATTATTCTATGAATATTTTAGCTTCTACATCACACATTATCTCATAAAAAAACCTAATAAATGTCCCAATACTTTATTGGAAGCTTTCACAAACAGCATGAGGGGGAGCAATGATATTAACAGCAGAGTTGTTTGAAGGAATTTTCTTGTCAATTTATTGAAATATAATTTTTGTCATTATGGTATTGAAAATGTTTGACAGACTTGATGTACCAGATACAGTTCTAAAAATAGGAGAGTGTACTAGAAACATGAGACCCTTAAATTCAGTGATGGTAACAGGTGCAGCTTTAATGAAATACATTAGCATGTTAAAATAAACAAGGCTAAACATAGTCAGATGGATAATGATCAACATCTTTATTTACTGAATTCCGTAGCAGAGACTAAAGATATCAGAGAAATATACCTTTAAAGTGAGATGTGTAATCTCAGAAAAGCTATTTTAGCTTTTGCAGATTTTAGAAGTTAGTTGCTGTTTTTTTTCTGTTTGCACAGTTAAAGCATAAAGAGCTGGTAGCATTTTTCTGTATTTCAACTAAATAGAATTTCGGAGTTACTGAATAGTTAATTATGCAAAGCCCCAATTTATCAGTATTGACCCAGAGAACACAAAAAATCACAGATACAAAGTTCCCCTGTGGAGTTGCAATAAATAACGAGATGAAACCCTTTCCTGCAAGTCCAATTTTATGTCTTCCAACTAGTTTTCATATGGGGAACATTAGAAAAATTTCCCTCAGAAGACTATGTTTTGAATATAGAATATCTCTATTTGGAGAGCACTGAGTGCATCATGGAGTGAGTGAGTGCTCTGTTTTTTTCTTGAAAGCTTCATGAGAGAGGTGGAATATTCCAGAGAATTACCATAGTTGACATTGGTGTAGAATGAAAGCCCTTGAGATAGGTACATTTTGCAAGGTGAGGCTGATAGCGCCAATGGATTACCAAAGGCACTGTATGTGGAGTTTATATAGCCTGGAGAAAAAACACAGGGACAGGAAACCTTGATAAGGATGCAAAAATGGAAAGTTTTTTTTTTTACCAAATTATTTGCTTGGGTTAGGCAAAAGGAAATTGCATTTTGCAGTGACAAAAAGGAATAACCTGCACTTCATATTGTCAGAAGACATTATCCTTACACTTCATTCATTTAGTACCTTGGTAGGGATGAATTCCTACCAAAATTTTTGTGATTTGGGGAGTAAATAAAGCATGTACTCAGAGATGTACACTGTGTCATGGGCTTATGACACCACCATCTCCAAAGCAGAAACTGAGCATATGTTATGTAATTCTTACTGATCAAAGTGTTTTGCTTATATAAGCGCCAAATTATCACTTACATAATAGAATAAAATGAACAGAGGATGTGCTGAGACCTGTAAGTTCCCTTCAGCCTCGTTGATGCTTAGCAATAACTCAATATGCAGTAACTCAATATGTTGTGAATCACAGAAGTATCTTTTATTGTTATGACATGGATTATTATTTTTTAATGGATGGCTTTTTTTCTTGAACAGTATAAACTCACAATCACAGACACAAGGGATACCATTAAGCTCACATTATTTGGATTTGGTGCGATACCATTAGGCAATGGAAAAGCATAGATATTTCAAGGAAAGTAGAAATTTATCTCTTTTTAACATAATATTTACAGCATTACAATTGTTACATTAATTTTTTTTCAATAATGTTTTTGAACAAGTAAATGGGGAGATTTATCTTCAGACTGAAATACTGGGCAAGAACAAAATGACAAAATATATCACAGTTAATATGAATAAGTCAAACATTTTATGGCCTAGAGAAATAATGAGATAAAAAAGAAAAGAAATACAAAATCCACATTAATGTTTAAAAGTAATGTTA
>SJYC01090832.1:0-23250 GCA_006408675.1 Madoqua kirkii | reverse complement strand
AAAAAAAAAAAAAAGAAAGAAAGAAAAAAGAAAGAAAGAAAGAAAGTGCTGCACTCAATATGCCAGCAAATTTGCAAAACTCAGCTGTGACCAGGACTGGAAAAGATCAGTTTTCATTCCAATCCCAAAGAAAGGCAATGCAAAAGAATATTCAAACTACCTCACAATTGCACTCATCTCACAAGCTATCAAGTAATGCTCAAAATTCTCCAAATCAGGCTGCAACAATATGTGAAAAGTGAAATTCCAAATATTCAATCTGGATTTAGAAAAGGCAGAGGAACCAGAGATCACATTGCCAACCTCTACAAGATCATCAAATAAGCAAGAGAGTTCCAGAAAAACATCTATTTCTGCTTTATTGACTATGCCAAAGCCTTTGATTCTGTGGATCACAACAAACTGAAAAATTCTTAAAGAGATGGGAATACAGGACCACCTGACATGCCTCCTGAGAAATCTGTATGCAAGTCATGAAGCAAGAGTTAGAACTGGACATGGAACAACATAGTGGTTCCAAATAGGAACAGGAGTACCTCAAGGCTGGAATCAAGATTGCCAGGAGAAATATCTATAACCTCAGATAGGCAGATGACACCACCCTTGTCACAGAAAGTGAAGAAGAACTAAATAGCCTCTTGATGGACATCAAAGAGGAGAGTGAAAATGTTGGCTTAAAACTCAATATTCAGAAAACTAAGATCATGATATCTGGTCCCATCAATTCATGGAAAATAGACGGGGAAACAGTGGAAATATTGAGAGACTTCATTTGGGGGGTGCTCCAAAATCACTGCAGATGGTGACAGTAGCCATGAAATTAAATGACACTTGCTCCTTGGAAGGATAGCTATGACAGACCTAGACAGCTTATTAAGAAACAGAAACATTACTTTGCCAACAAAGTTCCATCTCATCAAGGGTATAATTTTTCCAGTAGTTATGTATGGATGTGAGAGTTGGATTATAAAGAAAGCTGAATGCCAAAGATGGATGCTTTGAATTATGGCGTTGGAGAAGACTCTTGAGAGTCCCTTGAACAGCAAGAAAATCCAACATGTCTAACCTAAGGAAATCAGTCCCTGAGTATTCATTTGAAGGACTGATGTTGAAACTGAAACTTCAATACTTTGGCCACCTGATGAGAAGTACTGACTCATTTGAAAAGACCCTGATGCTTGGAAGGACTGAAGGCTGGAGAAAGGGATGACAGAGGATGAGGTGCTTGGATGGTATCACCGACTCAAAGGACATGAGTTTGAGTAGGCTCCAGGAGTTCATGATGGACTGGAAGGCCTGGTGTGCTGCACTCCATAAGGTCGCAAAGAGATAGACATGGCTGAGCAACTGAGCTGAACTAAACTGAACAGAATTTTTGTTGAAGAAGCTCTTATTTAGAAGAACCATCACCCTATTTTAAGAATAGAGAAGGATATTTTAAAAGTACAATATATAAAGTATTCCATTACTTAAGAGAGAGTTTCAGAAGAGATATTTTCTTCAGTGATCCAAGATTCATTTTTTTTTCCTTGCCCTCAACTCAGAAGAAATACACCACACAGAAATTTGGAACACTTAATGAAGCCATGTATCTTTAATCATGTGTAATATCTAATCTTACTTTGGACTATGTTCAATTGTTTTCACTTTGTGTTCCCAATACTTTAACCACTTTGATTATATACCTCTTTTACCTGCCTTTCTCATTGTTAAAACATACCTCATAAATAATATACTTATTTTCTAGTTCTGTGCTGTTATTCATTAAACTTCTATTGGCCTAGATAGTACAAATATAATAGGCAGAATTTATCATACTTTAGTTAAAACAGCAACTACAAGAAAATAGAAAGTTATATAAAATTACTTAGAGTTACACTGAGCAGTTCCTCTCAAATTTGTATAACTGTCACTTTGGTTTTATAAAAATTGTCTCTGTTCATTTCATTTTAATTAGTTATATTATTCTATCAAGTGATGCTTTCTTGTGGGCTGACAAATATGTGCATGTGAAGTGGTTTCAAGAACATTAAATTATTTCTTCAGTTAGCATTCTCAAGCACTCTACTTGTCATAAAATTAAGCTTCCCTGTAATTTAACCTATATGATGCCTATACAGATTAGACTGGTTTTCAAATTTTATGAGCCAGTTTATGTATAATTCTATCATTAAGACAGCACTCTCCCTAGGAAATCAGTGTACACCGCTTCATTATTTAAAACAGTATCTTTCTTTGAATATTTTTGTGAAGTGTAATTTAAAAGCTCTTTGTTAAGAAGTATATCTAATTACAGCAAGTCATCATATATTTCTTCTTAGTGTCTGACCTGATATATTTTTAGAATAACTCAGAGATATAATTAAGAAGTGAGTGGAAACATCAACTCAGTGGAAGCTGCTTTAACTTAAATATAATCTGGTGCACCAGGGAGATGTATTTTCTATAATAAAACAAATTCAAAATACTATAGAATGCCTCAAAATTTTCTTGTATTAGTTAGTTGTAATACAGGAAACTGATTGCATTGTCGTAATGAAATCAAATAAAAAGACAACAGTAAGCTATATCTGAATTGGTGAATCTAAAATTTCAGTTCTATGATAAGTATTATGTATTTTATTAAAGATACATGTGCCTGGATATTAGGATTTCTAATGCACGGGGTATGGCTTGGCCTTTTGAATTTTATTATATTATGTAATAACCAAAAGGTACAAAATTTGATACAATTACAAGCAGTGTATTGAGGTTGGCCAAAAAGTGTTTTTTGGTTTTTCTCTAACATCTTATGAAAAAACCTGAACAACCTTTATGGCCAGCCCAATATGTAGCATCCCAATGTAATGAAGAAAATTGTATATATATGGAAATCGTGTGTATAACATCCTCGTGTGGCATTTCCAGTTTATTCCTTTGGAGTAAACCAGCTCTTCAATTCATGAAGGTAAGAATAGAAGAAAAACATTAAATGTCTTCTGGAGATAAATTATATTCAGTTCAGTTCAGTCACTCAGTCATGTCTGACTTTTTGCGACTCCATTGTTTGCAGCATGCCAGACCTCCCTGTCCATCACCAACTCCCAGAGTTCACTCAGACTCATGTCCATTGAGTCGGTTATGCCATCCAGCCATCTCATCCTCTGTCATCCCCTTCTCCTGCCCCCAATCCTTCCCAGCATCAGGGTCTTTTCAAATGAGTCAGCTCTTTACATCAAGTGGCCAAAGTATTGGAGTTTCAGCTTAAACATCAGACCTTCCAATGAACACCCAGAACTGATCTCCTTTAGAATGGACTGGTTGTCTCTCCTCAGAGTCCAAAGGACTCTCAAGAGTCTTCTCCAACATCACAGTTCAAAAGTATCAGTTCTTTGGTCCTTAACTTTCTTCACAGTCCAACTGTCACATCCATACATGACCACTGGAAAAACCATAGCCTTGACTAGACGGACCTTTGTTGGCAAAGTAATGTCTCTGCTTTTGAATATGCTATCTAGGTTGGTCACAAATTTCCTTCTAAGGAGTAAGCGTCTTCTAATTTCATGGCTTCAATCACCATCTGCAGTGATTTTGTAGCCCAGAGTCTGACACTGTTTCCACTGTTTTCCTGTCTATTTGCCTTGAAGTGTTGGGACCAGATTTCATGATCTTTGTTTTCTCAGTGTTGAGCTTTAAGCCAACTTTTTCACTCTCCTCTTTCACTTTCATTAAGAGGCCCTTTAGTTCTTCTTTACTTTCTGCCATAGGGGTGGTGTCATCTGCATATCTGAAGTTATTGATATTTCTCCTGGCAATCTTGATTCCAGCTTGTGCTTCTTCCAGCCCAGCGTTTCTCATGATGTACTCTGCATAGAAGTTAAATAAGCTGGGTGACAATATACAGCCTTTATGTACTCCGTTTCCTATTTGGAACCAGTCTGTTGTTCCATGTCCAGTTGTAACTGCTGCTTCCTGACCGGAATACAGGGTTCTCAAGAGGCCGGTCAGGTGGTCTGGTATTCCCATGTCTTTCAGAATTTTCCACAGTTTATTTTGATCCACACAGTCAAAGGCTTTGGCATAGTCAAGCAGAAATAGGTATTTTTCTTGAACTCTCTTTCTTTTTTGATGATTCAGTGGATGTTGGCAATTTGATCTCTGTTTCCTCTGCCTTTTCTAAAACCAGCTTGAACGTCTGGAATTTCATGTTTCAGGTATTGCTGAAGCCTGGCTTGGAGTATTTTGAGCGTTACTTTACTAGCATGTGAAATGAGTGCAATTGTTTGATAGTTTGAGCATTTTTTGGCACTGCCTTTCTTTGGGATTTAGACCAAATGAAAATAGAACAAAATTATAACTTTACAATGACAAAATCTGCAGCAGTTTGACCATAAGCAGAGAAATTAAAAACCTACATACATACAGTTTGATCTCTCCACTCTGATCCAGGCTATACTTGTTCTTTTGGATTAAAAATGTAAATAACTCTCAGAAGGCATGTATCTTAAGAAAAGATTGAGTCATTACATTTTTTTTTTTTTTACTGAATTTACCTTCCTATATTTTAAAATTGAAGTAAAGTTCATTTTTTGATGGAACTAACTAAAATTAAAAACCTAACTAAGAGAATGTTCTGAGGTTGATGAAAGAGAGGGAACTTCTGTTATCCACAGGATGGTAACAAAATCTATGTCCAGAAGAGCCTGGCAGGCTACAGTCCATAAAGTTGCATAGAATCAGACATGACTGAAGCTACCTAGCACAAAACAGCAAGGCACAGAGGAAGAAAGAGGAATATTGAGAAAGACTAGGGAGAAACTCTAGGTTAATGTTCAGCATACTGACATTTTAATGTGAAAATGATTATTTTGGTCTGTAGTATAGGGCAGAATAGTCTACATACAAGCCATTACAAAGATGCCCCACAGCTGGGTGAATGTCCTTTGATAATGTCTTGGGAGAGTTGAACATTAAAGAAGGCTAAGTGCTAAAAAAAAAAAAAAATTGATGCTTTCAAACTGTGGTGCTGCAGAAGACTGTTTAGAGTCTCTCGGATATTAAGGAGATCAAGCCAGTCAATCCTGAAGGAAATCAACTCTGAATATTCATTGGAAGGACTGATGCTTAAGCTGAAGCTCCAGTACTTTGGCCACCCGATGCAAAGAGCTGACTTACTGGAAAAGACCCTGATGTTGGGAAATATTGAGGGTGGGAGGAAAAAGGGATGACAGATGATGAGATGGTTGGATGGCGTCACTGATTCACTGGGCATAAGTGAGCAAACTCCGATAGATAGTGAAGGACAGGGAAGCCTGGTGAGCTGTGGTCCATGGGGTTCAAACAATCAGACATGACTGAGAGACTGAACAACAGCGGCTTGAGAGACCAAATCCAATGCTTTGAAAACATTAACCTTCTATTTATTTTAAAACATAACAAATTTTTATAAAATTTATTTACCTTCTAGACAAATTTGCAAACCGCTCTGCACTTTTACATTTTGCACTGCATTCTCTAAATGTTAACTGTTAATAGGAATTTGCTCCAAAATATTTTACTGAAATCTTGAGACCCTCGTAATGTTGCACAAACTTGGGTAATCCAGTACCATTCCAGGGCAGTGATGCTAGTAGTAATTAATTCCTGATCATGTCTCTCAAAGTCAATGTATTTAAAGTTAGAATTTTGATTAGAAGAGGTTCGACTTTTTAACATCAGTGATCTGTTTGAAACTACATTTGTTTATCTTCATTCATATTCTCTTGTAGTTACAAACACAAACTCTAAGGCATTTTGAAAATGGCTCATTTTTCCAGTGATACAGTAGCAGTGAATAACTGGTCATAAATGTCCTGCGATCACTTCTCTTTTTTGATTCTTGTAATAGAGCTTGTGAATACCAACAGAAAACCTATGTACAGGTGCATGATAGAAAGGGTGAATCTTATGCAAATGGATACAGTCATTCATGAATGTTATGGTTATTAGAAATTTCATTTAGCCCCCAAATGTTCATTTTTAATACAAAAAAAGGTAAGTCCATAAAATTGAGTTACTACTACATGAATGGATAATCAATAATAACAGATAAGACACATCGCCTATGCACAGTACAAATGAAGAACAAAGAAGACTCTCAAACATTATATATTCCCAAGAGTAACCTATGAATGTTAAAACAGACAAAAAACTTGATTGTGTTTAGATATTCATATAATCTGGATTTTCAAAGAAAGGCAACATCAATCAATTTATTTGATCTTTCACTCTGAGAACTAGAATGTAAGGAAATACTTCAAATTTCATAGGAAAAAGGTGACAGGCAATAATATTTTATAAGTCAGTAACTGTATAATTCCAGGAAAGTAACTCAAGGATTTTTGAAAAATATCTGTGGTTTATGTTTTTTTCAGTCTCTGAAATAAGATCAAAGTAGGCATTAGGCAGAAAAAAACTCCTTTCCCAGATTTCTCCAACATGATTTTAAACTTAGTTCAAAAATAACATTAATTTTACTACAAACAGGAAATACCTGTATTTTAGAGTCATAGTGTTGACACACTGCAACTGCTGATATCTCAAAACTATAAGCCATATTTCTCATCTCTATAAATCTTGCCTATATCAAATGTAGCAAATGTGTCAATTTGACTTTTAGATTCCGAAAACGGTCTAGAAAATGACAAAGTATTGTGATCTGCAGAGTATTGGAATTTCACTTAAGAAATATACAGTTTTGAAAGATTAATCATGTTACATAAGTGGAAATTAATAGAGTATGTAGCCTTAATATTAAATCAAAGATATTTTTGTGAAATATATTTTTCATTTTGCTGCAGATATACCCATGTATGCATAGATGTAAATATAGTGTAAATATAGACACATTTGTCTGAATCACGTTACTGAGAATAGTGAGTATCCAAGCCAGTAATGCTAACAAAGGAGAGGAGTTGTCATTTAGGAGCTTCCTATTGTGGTATCTAAGACTCAGTGAAGTTTTAGAATTTCTAACACTGAAATTAGATGAAATTTACAGAAGGAAAGTAGTTTGCACAATTGTTTATTCAAAAAATATTTGATATTTAAGATTGAAAGAATTATCTGAATGTTAGCACCATGAGTTTTTTTAATTATTCATTAGAACATTCTCAGCCTTCATCACATTTCGTGACACATAGAATGTGCCCATTAAATACTTACAGAATGAGTCATTCATTGGCAATTTTGACAAAATCTTATTTTTATATTAGTAGAGGCAGATTTTACAAAAGAATTCCCAGTTTGCTTGAACTGTTGCTTTAAATTACTCTCCAACTAACAAAAGTTCCTTTGTGATGTCAAACACCTGATTAATCCAATACCAAATGTATATTAAATGCCTATGATGTGCCAGTCACTGTATCAGGTCATTATGCATGTTATATATGATGTGTGTTGTTCCCATACAATAAGCAAAATAAGCTTCTTATATATAGAGTCAAGAAGACATACACACAAATAGGAATATCAGTAAATTATAGCTTATATATGAATAAGTCCTCATAATTGAAGGCTCATCCTTCAAAATGTTCTTATAGACATGTAGAAATTTTCAAATTCCTTTCATTCTTTGTTCATGCCCTTTTCTTGCATCTAAAAGTGAATACACTTCAATTTGTTGACAAACTGTTATAATTTGTTATTTACATGCAATGCAAACATTAGTGTTTTGTTGCCTTGAACTGAGGAAGTCATATCTGTTTTCATAGATCAGTTGGACATGATGATGTCTTCTAAGACCATCCCTTTAAAGTTTTTGCATCATGTCATCACTGCCTAGTTCATGTTGCCGTGAGTTATGGGCTGTCTCATCACAAAAGACTTCCATCTACTTCTTTAGCAGGAGAGGTTTTACAGTTTTATATTTACTACTAATAAATTATTAGGAACACAGAAAATGTTATATAATAGTCTATAATAAAGCAGATATGGAGCTTTCTAAAAGTAAAATCATATCCATTCTGAGAACACAGGTTATTGTCTCTGCTACTGAACTTGTAAAAGTAATGCAGAAAAATGAAGAAAAAACCACCAGATGTTATTTTTATCAAGTATACTTACCACTTATGAGTGCACCTCAAAATCCATGGCAGACCAGATTTCCAGAAAAGCCCTAGGTGACAGAAGGATTTACTGGCAAGCTGTACAGCTAGCACAGCTGGACTTTTCAAATAACCTAGAGGCTGTAGAATCATCAGCTCCCTAGTTTGCAAATTCAAACAATTCAGGTCAACAAGGCTGCTATACATGAGCAAAATGAGCCGGTTTGTGTAGATTGTAATCTTGCAACATTAAGGGGTCTATATGATAAACTGTCTCTTGGCAGAGATTAGATTATAGCTAGATTGAAAAAAAAAACCTCAGATATTTGAAAATAATACTTCATACACAAATAATGTCTAAAAGCAGAAAACATTTAGAGGTGGTCATACCAAAATAATTAGAAAACATCACTTACGCTTGCACAAGCAAATAAATAGTATTACAAATACAAGTATCTACAATAGAATTTAAGCCAAGAAACCTAAGTTAGGTTGTCTGGAAGGAGATCTTTCAGTCCCCAAAACAAACAAAAACAAAGATTTACATTGTAATTTTTTTTTTTTTTTTGCAATTTGAATTTATTTTTTTCTGCTTTTCATCATGATTATGGGATTCAGCAAAATATTTACAGTAGCTAGGACATGGAAGCAACCTAAATGTTCATTGACATGATAAATAAATTGCAGTACTTATATACAATGGATTATTACTTACCAATAAAAAGGAATATATTTCAGTCAGTTCTAATGAGATGGATGAAGCTAAAGCCTATTATATAAAGTGAAGTGATTGAGAAAGAGAAAGACAAATATTATATATTAACACACATGTATGGAATCTAGAAAGATGGAACTGATGAACCTATCTACAGGGCGACAGTGGAGATGCAGGCACAGAGAACAGAATTGTGGATACAGTGGTGGAGAGAGAAGTGGGATGATTTGAGAGAGTAGCACTGAAACATATACATGAATATATATCAAGTAGATAGCCAGTGGGAATTTGCTTTGTGACACAAAGAACTCAAAGCCAGTGCTCTGTGACAGCCTAGAGGGGTGGCATGGGGAAGAAGGCGGGAGGAAGGTTTGAGAGGGAGGGGACAGATGTATGCTTATGGCTGAATCACACTGACGTTTAGCAGAAACCATCACAATATTGTAATTTTCCTCCAATTAAGATAAAAATTTAAAATCCTTTAATACTGACCATTTAACATTTTATAACAGTGCTTTAGGAAATGTTTACCCCCTTGAAAGTATTCAAAAGTAAATGCTTTAGGAAATTTTTTCCTAAAGCAAAAAAAGTGCTTTAGGAAATGTTTACCCCCTTGAAAGTATTCAAAGTAAATGCTTTAGGAAATTTTTTCCTAAAGCAAAAAATGTGCTTTAGGAAATTTTTACTCCTTTGAAAGTATTCAAAAGTAAAGAGTAAATTTTTCAAAAGCCACTTTCCTGTGGCTCAGACGGTAAAGCGTCTCCCTACCATGCAGGAGACCTGGGTTCAATCCCTGGTAGAGAGTAGCACTGAAACATATACATGAATATATATCAAGTAGATAGCCAGTGGGAATTTGCTTTGTGACACAAAGAACTCAAAGCCAGTGCTCTGTGACAGCCTAGAGGGGTGGCATGGGGAAGAAGGCGGGAGGAAGGTTTGAGAGGGAGGGGACAGATGTATGCTTATGGCTGAATCACACTGACGTTTAGCAGAAACCATCACAATATTGTAATTTTCCTCCAATTAAGATAAAAATTTAAAATCCTTTAATACTGACCATTTAACATTTTATAACAGTGCTTTAGGAAATGTTTACCCCCTTGAAAGTATTCAAAAGTAAATGCTTTAGGAAATTTTTTCCTAAAGCAAAAAAAGTGCTTTAGGAAATGTTTACCCCCTTGAAAGTATTCAAAGTAAATGCTTTAGGAAATTTTTTCCTAAAGCAAAAAATGTGCTTTAGGAAATTTTTACTCCTTTGAAAGTATTCAAAAGTAAAGAGTAAATTTTTCAAAAGCCACTTTCCTGTGGCTCAGACGGTAAAGCGTCTCCCTACCATGCAGGAGACCCGGGTTCAATCCCTGGGTTGGGACGATCTGGAGAAGGAAATGGCAACCCACTCCAGTATTCTTGCCTGGAAAATCCCATGGACAGAGGAGTGTGGTGGGGCTACAGTCCATGGGGTAACAGAATTGGACACAACTGAACAACTTCATGTTCCTTTTTGCTTTCCTTTCAAAAGGATCATTGTTATGTGTGGAAACTTGAAATTGGTCGGATGGGAAGAAGGCACTTTGGAAGTACATGGAAAGATCTATACACATGGAAATTTTGCAGTTTGGTTGATCAGACTGTGTTGAGCATATACTGTGGGGAAAGTGCTGTGCTTGGTACATCCTGTAAAAATACAGGAATGGATCAAATATCCTTGCTCTCCAGAAACTCCAAGCACAGTTGGAGAGTTTGGCTAGTAAATATAGTTAAATATATATATATATATATATATATATATGCATATATATTTGTGTGTGTGTGTGTGTACAAAATACAAAAGTCTGATTCTTTAAGGAGATGAAAGTGTTTAATTTAAGCTTAGAAAGCTATATTTGAGTGAATGAGTGTGAATTATGATTCAAATGTTAATAAAGCATTTAGAAGTAGTATTTTCTAGGTTTTAGAATTGTATATGAAATATGGAGCAGGAAGAATAAAAGGGAACTGTAAGAGTAGTAAGTTGATCAGTGTGCCTAAGAGATGAGAGAAGGACAGGGTAGTGTGACATAATCTCAGAATGATAGCTTCTTATGGAATATTGTGATATTTGCATACTCTGCTACTGGCAACAAGAATACTATGGGGAGTCATAGAAATATACAAATGTGGTAGGTATGGATATATGAAAGATAATCTACTCACATAATCACCTTCTGTTTATCTCTTGGAGTTTCTAGCTTCTGTAGACCTCCTGACATTTCAAAGGGGAATTGTGAGGAAATTGTCTCTCTGGGTGGTCTTGAAGACTGAGAATATGAGAGTTCCTTCTGTTTGTTCCTTACGCTCACAAAGAAACCCAATTCAAGGGTTTAACATGGTTTGTCCTTTCACAGCTAGAGATTATGATGTTCTGTCTTATTGAAAATATGGTTTAAAAAACTGAGTGTAGATCCTTTTCTGTTTACAAGACATGAATTATATTTCTGTAATATGAAATACATTCATAAAAAATGTTAGCTTTGTTTTGTCTGTAGAGAAAATATATAATAAAAATAACATACAAAAAGGTTAAGAAAATATGTCCCATGTTAATGAGAAAATTGAAAGTGAAAGAGGAGACTGAAAAAGTTGGCTTAAAGCTCAACATTCAGGAAACTAAGACCGTGGCATACAGTCCCAGCACTTCATAACAAATAGATGGGGAAACTGTGAAAACAGCAGCTGACTTTATTTTTTGGGGTTTCAAAATCACTGCAGATGGTGAATGCAGCCATGAAATTAAGACACTTACTCCTTGGAAAGAAAGCTATGACCAACCTAGACAGCTTATTAAAAAGCAGAGACATTAGTTTGTCAACAAAGGTCCGTCTAGTCAAGGCTATGGTTTTTCCAGTGGTCATTTACAGATATGAGAGTTGTACTATAAAGGAAGCTGAGCACTGAAGAACTGATGCTTTTGAACTGTGGTGTTGGAGAAGACTCTTGAGAGTCCCTTAGACTGCAAGGAGATCCAACCAGTCCATTCTAAAAAGATCAGTCCTGGGTGTTCATTGGAAGGACTGATGTTGAAGCTGAAACTCCAATACTTTGGCCACCTGAGGCGGAGAACTGACTCATTTGAAAAGAACCTGATGTTGGGAAAGATTGAAGGCAGGAGGAGAAGGGGATGACAGAGGATGAGATGGTTGGATGGTGTCACTATCTCAAGGGACATGGGTTTGGGTGAACTCCGAGAGTTGGTGATGGACAGGGAGGCTTGGTGTGCTGTAGTTCATGGGGTCACAAAGAGTCCGACATGACAGGGACTGAAATGCACTGAACTGGATGAGAAAATTGTTAAAATTTTTCATAGATAATATGAATCATATTATAATATGAATGGCTGCTGCTTCTCTCTGTTGTCTTTTTGTTGTTTTTTCTCTTTTACCTTGCTGATTCTCTCAAAATTAGCTTTTACATGTAACTTTAATTAGATGAATCTTTACTTTTTTATTTCTTTATGTTTTATTTTATTTTACTTACAATACTCTATTGGTTTTGCCATACATCAGCATGAATCTACCACAGGTGTACACGTGTTCCGATTCCTGAACCCCCCTCCCACCTCCCTCCCCATACCATCTCTCTGGGCCATCCCAGTGCACCAGCCCCAAGCATCCAGTATCCTCCATCGAACCGAAACTGGTGATTCGTTTATTATATGATATTATACATGTTTCAATGCCATTCTCCCAAATCATCCCACCCTTTCCCTCTCCCACAGAGTCCAAAAGACTGTTCTATACATCTGTGTCTCTTTTGCTGTCTCGCATACAGGGTTATCACTACCATCTTTCTAAATTCCATATATATGTGTTAGTAGACTGTATTGGTGTTTTTCTTTCTGGATTTCTTTACTCTGTATAATTGGCTCCAGTGTCATCCACCTCATTAGAACTGAATCAAATATATTCTTTCTAATGGCTGAGTAATACTCCATTGTGTATATGTACCACAGCTTTCTTATCCATTCATCTGCTGATGGACATCTAGGTTGCTTCCATGTCCTGGCTATTATAAACAGTGCTGCAGTGAACATTGGGGTATGGAGAACAGTGTGAAGATTCCTTAAAAAACTGGAAATAGAACTGCCTTATGACCCAGCAATCCCACTGCTGGGCATACACACTGAGGAAACCAGAACTGAAAGAAACATGTGTACCCTAATGTTCATCTTTCCTTCTTTTAATGAATTTATTAAATGAATTATTTTGGATTGAAGACAATGAAATAGAAAATATTTACATAATTCTTGAAGTTGAGTGAACCAATCTTCTGAAAACTGCTCTTTTTATACTAAGATACTGTGTCTCCATCCAGATACCATTTATGCTGTATTACTTTCATATCAAGGAACACACATTCAATTTAATATGGGATTCAGAATAATATGTGTAACCATGACTATTTCCTTTCTAAAACTGTTTTTGTCATTTGATTTGTTTTATGGACATTCAATTTAAGAACCTTTGACTTCATTTCTTTTCACACTTATGCCCATATGTTTAAACATTACCTTTTTAAATACCCTTTAAAATAAGGTTCCTAAGAAAAGTTCTAGTAATTTATGATATAAAATTCCCACCATAGTATCTCAAAACATAACCACAGGCAAAAAATCAATAAAAGAAAAGGTGGCATTTATATATATATATTAGGATTATATGTGAGTTTTAGAAATGGGAGGAAAAGTTGAAACATATTTATGGTGAGAATTATCAGTATCTTTCTCTCTTAAAACATCTGGGAAATTCTGTTAGAAGAAAATTACTGGTAGATGAAGATACTATGGACATGAGGTAATTTTTTTTTTAATTTTTCTTTAGACACTAAAAGCACATACATGCATGTGTATATGTGTATGTATGTATATAATTCCAACTCATCCAAATAGATTATTAAAGCATGTTTAGTGTAATCTAAAGAATGAAGGGAATAGTTAGTTGCTGGCTTGAACCTGGTAATATTCAGAAGTATAAAGCAGTGATATGCTTAGCAGATGCCTGCATGCTTAGTCAGTCATGGACTGTGGCCTGCCAGACTCCTCTGTCCATGTGATTCTCCACCCCAAAATACTGGAATGGGTTGCCATTTCCTCCTCCAGGGGATCTTCTCAACCCAGGAATCAAACCTGCATCTTCTGTGGCTCCTGCATTTGCAGGCAGATTCATTACCACTGTGCCACCTGGGAACCCCCCCAAAGTAGTTAGACTTCTTACAAACAAGCTAATCTCACCTCCTGATGTTTTTGGCTAGTGGAAGCATAATGGAATATTTTTATCTATTAAATATTTTCAACAGAATATACCTTGTTTGTCTAAATGGTTTGTAAAAAACCTTGACATAAGAATTGGTAAGGCTGCTAGAAATGTCAGTGATGACTTGTAATTATCAGAGTGTAAATGAAGCTATTCTATGACTAAAATAATACCACTTTTGTGTAGGTTATGCCCTGATACATCTCTTAGGGACATGTATGAATTTAAATAAAAGTCTGCCCTAATGTGCAAAGAGAATCTGAGAGGTTAAAATGCTCATCTCAAGTTGGTTGACCTGTGGTTTGTGATAGTTTGTGTCCTTTGAACTATTTGTAAACTTCATTGATGATAAAAGATATGCATTCCGTGAGTTGACCTTTTTGTTATTCAAGTTAGCATATCAAGTCAGTTTTTGATTTGCACTTGACAGTTACTAAAAGATGCTAATAATCCCAAGTCCAAGTATTTCTGCCATTCAGAAAAAATCTGCCATAAGAATGACAATTGGTGAAAGTTTAGGGAGAAGGTTTTTTTTTTTTTTAATATTAATCCTTTGTAATTATACAATCCAACAATTATATTTTTTTATATTTTTCCAAGAACACTGTAAACATTGATTCACATAAAAACTCATATGAGTGTTCATAGGAGTGTTATTCTTTAAAGTTCTTAATGAGAATAGTCCAGATTCAAGGAGTGAATGCCTAAACAAGCTATAGTATATACACACCAATAGAAATGAATGAACTGTTAATTTTTGCAGCCTGACTTCATAGAATTATGAATATTAAAAAGCCATTCAAAAATTAACATACTGTGTGATATCATTTATATAACGCTTTTGAAATGACAAAAATTTCGAAATGGAGAGCAGATAATAGAGTTGGGGTTTAGTGGCGAAAGTTCAAGGAGACTCTTAGGACATGAGTGTATCTGTCAAGAACACAAGGATAGTTGTCATGTTGAGTTGTTCTCAAACTTGATAGTGGTAGTGAATACAGGAACCTACAGATTTGATAAAAATGTGTAGAATTAAATACATACACATTACAGATTAATGAAAGGAAAACAGCATATAAAAATATGAACCCTGGTTTTTAATTAGTGTTAATATCCTCATTGTGGTTTTATTGTTTCTTAAAATGTCACCATTGGGGGGAACTGTATATAGATAGTGTACATGTGACTGCTCTATATTATCTCTTAGATAACTCTACAATCATATAAAATCAAATAAAATAATATTTAGATTTTATCTTAAAATTTTTGCCCAATGTAAATATTATTAGAAACACAGGACTCATGTTTTAGAGTGAATGTTTGTGTGCTCCCCAAATTCATATTTTGAAAGCTAATCCTAATGTGATAATGGCCTCCCTGGTAGCTCAACTGGTAAAGAATCCTCCTGGAACACAGGAGACCCCACTTCAATTCCTAGGTTGGGAAGATCCCCTGGAGAAGGAAATGGCTACCCACTCCAGTATCCTTAGGCTTCCCTGGCGGCTCAAACGGTAAAGAATCTGCCTACAATGTGGGGGACCTGGTTCTAATCCTGGGATGCAAAGATCTCCTGAAGGAGAGCACGGCAACACACTTCCATATTCTTACCTAAAGAATTCCCTAAACAGAGGAGTCTGGCGGGCTACAGTCTATGAGGTTGCAAAGACTGAGATATGACTGAGTCACTAAGCACAGCACGATGTGGTAATACTATGACGTGGCACTTATGGTAACTGTATAGGTCATGGGGCAAAGCTCTGAATAATAGGAATAGTGCACTTGCAGAGAAGACAATGGAGAATTCCCTTACCCTTTCTGCCATAGGAGGATACAGAAGGTGCTTGTCTGTGAATGAGGAGGTGAGGTGAGGTGAGATGAGGTCGCTCAGTCGTGTCCGATTCTTTGAGACCCCATGGACTGTAACCTACTAGGCTTCTCTGTCCATGGGATTCTCTAGGCAAGAATACTGAAGTAGATTGCCATTTCCTTCTCCAGGGGATCTTCCCGACTCAGGGATCAAACCCTGGTCTCCTGCATCGAAGGCAGGGGCTTTAACCTCTGAGCCACCAGGGAAGCCCGTGAATGAGGAAGCAGGTCATTACTAGGCAGTGTCTTATCTTGGAAATCCTAGTCTATAGAATTGTCAGAATAAATATTTTTATTGTTTAAAAACTACCCACTTTGTTATTTTGTAATAGCAGCTCAGACTGAGATATCTTATTTAAAAAATAAAAAGCTGTTTATCTTATTTATCATAGAAAAAGAAGTTACATATAGAGTATATTATTTAACTTGCAAATATAAAACATATGTAGAGTAGATTCTGCTTTGTTCATACAAGGCCACAGATTTTGAATGGTAGTTGAGAAAGATAAAGATTTAACAAAACAAAGATTGTTTCACTAAATTTGAGCAGCTCAACCATAGGATGCATTGCTTTTTTAAAACAGTGTACTTCGTTATCATGTGAGACGCAGTAGGGTATATGGTGGGAGACAAGAGTTGAAGGTTGAAATTTGTTAAGTTTGGACATGATAATGTCACAGTTCTGTCAACATTAGAATTGTTTTGATTTTATTCATCACCTTATTTTTGGGATAATTTGGTGAGTAAATGCTTCATATCTTACTGAGTTGCAAGGATATACTGGGCATTGACGATAAAATGGAGAGCAATGTTAGACAAAGGTCTTATTTTCGTTGAGTTCACAGTCTGATGAATTAGACATTAATTGACTTGTGAATAATGAACACATTAAGAACAAAAGCAAATCTAAGAAGTGCTATAGAAGAAAAGCCAAAGGCACTAATAGGGGGGAAGAACTAATTATCTCAATTTTCCTTGATAAAGTATTATTAGAGCTGATTTCTGCTTCAGTTCAGTTCAGTTGCTCAGTTGTGTCCAAGTCTTTGCTACCCCATGGACTACAGTATGCCAGGCTTCCCTGTCCATTACCAACTCTCAGAACTTTCTCAAACTTATGTCCATTGAGTCGGCGATGACATCCAATATCTCATCCTCTGTCATCCACTTCTCCTCCTGCCTTCGATCTTTCCTAGTATCAGAGTACTTTCCAATGAGTCAGTTCTTCACATCAGATGGCCAGTGTATTAGAGCTTCAGCATCAGTCCTTCCAGTGGATATTCAGGATGGATTTCATTTAGAATTGACTGGTTGGACCTCCTTGCAGTCCAAGGGTCTCTTAAGAGTCTTTTCCAACACCACAGTTCCAAAGCATCAATTCTTCAGCACTCGCCTTTCTTTAAGTCCAATTCTCACATCCATACATGACTACTGAAAAAAACATAGCTTTGACTAGATGGACCTTCATTGGCAAAGTAATGTCTCTGCTTTTTAATATGCTGTCTAGGTTGGTCATACCTTTTCTTCCAAGGAGTAAGCGTCTTTTAAATTTCATGGCTATATCCACCATCTACAATGATTTTGGAGCCCAAGAAAATAAATTTCTCACTATTTCCATTGTTTCCCCATTATTTGCCATAAAGTGATGTGACCAGATGCTATGATCTTTCTTTTCTGAGTGCTGAGTTTTCAGCAAGCTTTTTCACTCTCCTCTTTCACCTAAATCAAGAGGCTCTTTATTTCCTCTTCATTTTCTGCCATAAGGGTGGTGTCATCTGTCTATCTGAAGTTATTGCTTTTCTTCTGGCAATCTTGTTTCCAGCTTGTGCATTTCATGAGATGTACTTCTGCATATAAATTAAATAAGAAGGGTAACGTTATACAGCCTTGATGTACTCCTTTCTCTATTTAGAACCAGTCCATTGTTCCATGTCCAGTTCTAACTGTTGCTTCTTGACCTGCATCAGATATCTCAAGAGACAGATCAGGTGGTCTGGTATTCCCACCTCTTAAAGAATTTTCCACACTTTGTTTTTATCCACACACTCAAAGGCTTTGGTATAGTCAATAAAGCAGAAGATGTTTTTCTGAAATTCTCTTGCTTTTCCTATGGTCCAACAGATGTTGGCAATTTGATCTCTGGCTCCTCTGCCTTTTGTAAATCCAGCTTGAACATCTGGATGTTCTTGGTTCACATTCTGTTGAAGTCTGGCTTGGAGAATTTGGGGCATTACTTTTCTAGCATGTGAAATGATTACAATTGTGTGGTAGTTTGAACATTCTTTGGCATTGCCTTTCTTTGGGATTGGAAAACTGTCCTTTTCCAGTCCTGTGACTACTGCTGAGTTTTCCAAATTTTCTGGCATATTGAGTGCAGCACTTTTATAGCATCATCTTTTAGGATTTGAAATAGCTCAATTGGAATTCCATCGCCTCCACTAGCTTTGTTCATAGTGATGCATCCTAAGCCCACATCATTCTGAATTCCAAGATGTCTGGCTCTAGACATCATGAGTGAGTTTTGGTATCTGAACAGATGTATCCTCAGAGAAGAGACACTTAGCAGTAAAGTGCAAGAAGGGCACAACTGAATGAAGAAACAGAAAGGACAAAGATGTGAGGAATGAACATGGAGGACCTCCAAGTGGTGAGTTTGAAGGCAAGAGGTAACTTGACAGTTCAGGGTTTAAACATTTTTTTCCCCATTGTAACAGCAATTATGTGGTCCTTAACTCACTGTTGAAATGAAGACTCTTATTTCTGTTATTTGGGAAAGGGATATAATGGAAAGAGCAATAACTATATTTCTTTTCAAAGAAATAGTCATCTTTATAAGCTCATTGCTCTGCCTCCATTGTGCACACTAGAATTTGAAATAATAGTTTTTGATAGATACAATCAGATAAGATTACTATATTATTTCAAGTAAACGACAATAATTTGGCTTAGAAAAAAGAGAGTGACTTGTAGAAAACTTGAGATTTTTTAATGTATATTTTCTATATTTGTACAGTTGAAAAGTTGTGACAGAGCCCTAATAGTCTGAAAAGCCTACATTTTTTACTCTCTGGCCTTTTTCCAAAACCAGGGTTACCTACCATTGTCAAACAGAAAATGCTTAATAAATGTATCTGTGTTCAATAAAACTCTTTACTAAAAACAGGCCATGGGCCAAATGACAGAGTGCTCTGGTATTAGTATTAAATATTTGTTACTTCAAACCAGCCTGCCTATACATGTGTTGTGAAGATAGCAAAGGGAGATTTAATATTTTTTAAAGCATACTTTCACAAAACAGCATAGAAATGAATCTAAATAAGGGAAGAAATGAAGAAAGGGGATAATCATGTAATAAGTATAACTAGCAGAGTCAAAAATAGCATATCAAAATAAAATTGAAGAATGTACTAGAAGGATTGATTTAAGGGACAAGATGAAAGTATTTTTGAATTAGACATATAAGAGTTGATAACAAGTTCTACAATGACTTATTGGAAGTAAATGAGAAAGTTAATCCAAATGAGTTGTGTATATTTATGGTAATATAGTCTAGTATATCAATGTGAAAAGTCAAGCATCAATTAAGATGGAATGCTTAGGTAATGATAATATTTTAAGTATCAGGGTACGAAGAATTGGACATAACTTAGTCTCTAAACACACATATACCCTCTAAAACTATATCATATGTAATAAATAATATTATAGACATATTTATAGATACATAGAGGTATAGATATTCCTATTGATATGATTTAGACACATATATATATTGAAGAAACAGAAAGGACAAAGATGTGAGGAATGAACATGGAGGACCTCCAAGTGGTGAGTTTGAAGGCAAGAGGTAACTTGACAGTTCAGGGTTTAAACATTTTTTTCCCCATTGTAACAGCAATTATGTGGTCCTTAACTCACTGTTGAAATGAAGACTCTTATTTCTGTTATTTGGGAAAGGGATATAATGGAAAGAGCAATAACTATATTTCTTTTCAAAGAAATAGTCATCTTTATAAGCTCATTGCTCTGCCTCCATTGTGCACACTAGAATTTGAAATAATAGTTTTTGATAGATACAATCAGATAAGATTACTATATTATTTCAAGTAAACGACAATAATTTGGCTTAGAAAAAAGAGAGTGACTTGTAGAAAACTTGAGATTTTTTAATGTATATTTTCTATATTTGTACAGTTGAAAAGTTGTGACAGAGCCCTAATAGTCTGAAAAGCCTACATTTTTTACTCTCTGGCCTTTTTCCAAAACCAGGGTTACCTACCATTGTCAAACAGAAAATGCTTAATAAATGTATCTGTGTTCAATAAAACTCTTTACTAAAAACAGGCCATGGGCCAAATGACAGAGTGCTCTGGTATTAGTATTAAATATTTGTTACTTCAAACCAGCCTGCCTATACATGTGTTGTGAAGATAGCAAAGGGAGATTTAATATTTTTTAAAGCATACTTTCACAAAACAGCATAGAAATGAATCTAAATAAGGGAAGAAATGAAGAAAGGGGATAATCATGTAATAAGTATAACTAGCAGAGTCAAAAATAGCATATCAAAATAAAATTGAAGAATGTACTAGAAGGATTGATTTAAGGGACAAGATGAAAGTATTTTTGAATTAGACATATAAGAGTTGATAACAAGTTCTACAATGACTTATTGGAAGTAAATGAGAAAGTTAATCCAAATGAGTTGTGTATATTTATGGTAATATAGTCTAGTATATCAATGTGAAAAGTCAAGCATCAATTAAGATGGAATGCTTAGGTAATGATAATATTTTAAGTATCAGGGTACGAAGAATTGGACATAACTTAGTCTCTAAACACACATATACCCTCTAAAACTATATCATATGTAATAAATAATATTATAGACATATTTATAGATACATAGAGGTATAGATATTCCTATTGATATGATTTAGACACATATATATATACACACATATTCCATTATGTATGTGTAAACACATGTATATACAGAAATGCACATTTGTAGACATTTACATAGATATAGATGAGCTTCTCTTGTAGCTCAGTTGGTAAAGAATCTGCTGTAATGCAGGAGACTAGGTTTGATTTCTGGGTCAGTAAGATCCCCTGGAGAAGGAAATGGCAACCCATTCCATTATTGTTGCCTGGAGAATCTCATGGACAGAGGAGCCTGGCAGGCCACAGTATAGTCCATGGGTTTACAAGAGTTGGACACGACTTAGCAACTAAACCACCACATACAGATATAGATATATGGCCATGCAATCTTTGTTACTAATATAAAAAACAAATCACTCATTTCAGATCTGAATAATGTCATAGTTTCTCAAGTAATGAAAGTAAATAATGCATTATCCACAATCATATTATAAAGTAAAGTAAAGTTTGAGCACACCTAAATGATCTCTGCGTGAAGAAATACCATCTTCATGATACAGTTGAATTCTCTGAAAGTGAAAGTGAAAAGTCGCTCATTTGTGTCCGATTCTGCAAACCCGTGGGCTATACAGGCCAGAATACCGGAGTGGGTAGTCTTTCCCTTCTCCAGGGGATCTTCCAAACCCAACTAATCACTCATTTCAGATCTGAATAATGTCATAGTTTCTCAAGTAATGAAAGTAAATAATGCATTATCCACAATCATATTATAAAGTAAAGTAAAGTTTGAGCACACCTAAATGATCTCTGCGTGAAGAAATACCATCTTCATGATACAGTTGAATTCTCTGAAAGTGAAAGTGAAAAGTCGCTCATTTGTGTCCGATTCTGCAAACCCGTGGGCTATACAGGCCAGAATACCGGAGTGGGTAGTCTTTCCCTTCTCCAGGGGATCTTCCAAACCCAACCCAGGGATCGATTCCAGGTCTCCCACATTGCAGGTGGATTCTTTACCAGCTGAGCCACAAGAGAAGCCCAAGAATACTGGAGTGGGTAGCCTATCCCTTCTCCAGTGGATTTTCCTGACCCAGGAATTCTCTGAATTAAAAAGTGTAAGGAATACAGGAGAAGATCTATTTTATTATCACTCTAAATGACTAGAAAAATAGCTTTTAAATAAAGCACTACAGAAAAATGTGTTTTATATAATTACAGCTATTAAACATAATTTAGGTATAAACCTTTATTGTAGGTTTTCTGACATATGAGCTGATTTATGGCAGGTTGAGACCCATCAGGTAACAATACACTTGCTGACACTGTGCACACCATGGCTGTCATTTAAACTATAAATGTAATTTATATTACCAGAAAGGTGGTAAAACATTTCTCTCTTCTCCATGAAATAATCCTCAATTAGTAAGCAGTTTTATTTATTATATACAAACTCCTTTTAGCCAAGTTCATTAACTGGTGTTACATTTGCTGAGGCACCAAAACTGTGATAATCCAAATTACTTAAAACATTTTGTCCAAACAGAGTAGACTAAGAGTAGACTAATCACAGCATGATCTTCTTAATTACTCAGCAACTTAGTTGTGGTATTTGCTGAGATTTGTGATGTCATAAAAATCTGATTAGCATTTATGGTATAAACTAAATGTTTTCTTTACAATATGATTTAAGGTAAAGTGATAGTTTCTGTAGTGAGACATCTGATAGCCTTGCTCTAAAGGTTCTCAGCAAAAACTAGCCATCATCTGTAAGATGGTGATTACAGAAACAGATTCTATTCTTAGATTTTCTGTTAAAACTTTTTTTTGTTGTTGTTAGGAGACAATGAGGTGTTCTATTAAACCTGTTTTTTCCTAGAGATGTCACATTAATGCCACCTGATACATCCTTACTTGAGATATCATTTACACATAGTTTATAATTGAAATCAATTTCTACCTATTACACATCTTATGACCAATACAGTACTGTAAAATAGAATAAAGTATTAAATTAAAAAAAAAAAGAGTAAAGCAGAATAATTGGGATTTAATCACCATTTCCCATTCCACTCTGGATAAATAACTAGCACCTTTTTGTCTAGAAGAAAATAAAGATTTGGAAATTTTTACCCTTGGGGGATCTAGATTTTGTAGTTACTTGATGACATTGGATTGGGGAGAAAATTGAACCTGAGTTACATGTTGCTGTTCCAAAGAGGAGCAGAGAAGGAGACAGGGGGAAGAAGGAAGGAAGGAGAGGAATAAGTGAGTGGTACTTGTACCACCACCTGGCAACCAACTTTGATTTTCCATTTCCATAAGGGTATACATACCAGAGTTTGTCCCACCTGCACATTGCTAAATGGCTTTTTTTTTCATATATATATATATATATATATATATATATATATATATTTTTTTTTTTTTTTTTTTT
>SJYC01090829.1:0-10352 GCA_006408675.1 Madoqua kirkii | reverse complement strand
ATTGCCATTCTCCCAGATCATCCCACCCTCTCCCATCCCTCAGAAGTCAAAAGTTCATTCTATACCTCTGTGTCTCTTATATTGTCTCATTTACAGGGTCATCTTTACTATCTTTCTAAATTCCATATATATGTGGCAGTATACTGTATTGGTGTTTTTCTTTCTGGCTTACTTCACTCTGTATAATCGACTCCAGTTTCATCCATCTCATTAGAACTGTGACAAACTTATTCTTTTTAAGGGCTTAGTAATACTCCATTGTGTATATGTACCACAGCTTTCTTATCCAGTCATCTGCTGATGGACATCTGGGTTGTTTCCATTTCCTAGTGATTATAAACAATGCTGCAGTGAACACTGGGGTACATGTGTCTCTTTCAATTCGAGTTTCCTCAGTGTGTATGCCCAGCAGTGGGATTGCTCGGTCATAAGGCAGCTCTATTTGCAATTCTTAAAGGAATCTCCACACTGTTTTCCATAATGGCTGTACTAGTTTGCATTCCCACCAACAGTGTAAGAGGCTTCTTAAAAGTAATGTCTCTTAGCTTCAAGCCCTGAAACACAGATCTTAAACAGTGTTTCTAACATATAGATTTTCACTGAACAAAATAATTATCCTGGGGTTCTGCTGCAGCAGTGTATAAGGTCTGCTCTCCCCCTCTCCAGCAGACCTGCTACAGGGAACACAATTCACATGCTATCATCCAGTTATTATAAATATTCTACAAAATAACATAGACCATGTGCTTACATGCTTGCTCAGTTGCTCTGATGTGTCTAACTCTTTACAACCATGTGAACCATACTCTCTCCAGGCTCTTCTGTCCATGGAATTCTCCAGGCAAGAACACTGGAGTGTGTTGCCACTTCTTTCTCTGGGAGATCTTCCCAACCCAGGAAGCAAACCCATGTTTCTTTGGTGTAACAGGTGAATTTTTTAACATGGTGCCACCAGAACTGTTTATCTCTCATGGTTCTTAAGCTAAGTCCAAAATCAAGATACCTGGCAAGCTGGTTTCTGATGAAGGCCCTCCTGGTTCTCTCTGTGTCCAGTTCAGGTGGAGACAAGAAAGGAGCTTTCTAGGGCATGTTTTGGGAGGGCATTAATCTGACTGGTGAGGTTTCCACAGTCATAAACTAATCACCTCCCCAAAGACCACACCTCCTCCTACCCTCACACTGCATTAGCATGGACACAGGAATTTAAGAGGTACCCCAACAGTCTGGCTACAACTTTTGGAGACTTTAGATCTGCAGTATAGGATAAAGCCCATCCCCCACAACCCTCCTTTCTCTCTTTACACAAAGGGCAGTTTTGCATCACTCTCCACCGGCTCTCTCTGCCTTCTGCTCCATCCTGTGTCTTTCTCCTTTACCCTATATATTTCTCTCACACGCCTTGTGGATGCCAAAAGATATGTTAACCCAGAATCTGTGAGTATGACTTTATTTGGGAAAAAAGTCTTTACAGACATTATTAAGCATCTCATATCATCCTGGATTTGATGGTCACCCCTGAATCCAATGACAGTGTATTAAAGAGCAGAAACATCATTTTGCTGATGAAGATCTTATAATCAAAGGTATTACATATTTTCAGTAGTCAGGAATGCATGTGAGAGTTGGAGCATAAAGAAGACTGAGCACTGAAGGATTGCTGCTGTTGAACTGTGGTGTGAGAGAATAAAGACTCTTGAGAGTCCCTTGAGCTTCAGGGAGATCCAACCAGTCCATTCTAATGAAAATCAATCCTGAATATTCATTGGAAGGACTGATGCTGAAGCTGAAGATCCTATACTTTGGCCATCTCATGCAAAAAGTTGACTTATTGGAAAAGACCTTGATGCTGGGAAAGATTGAAGGTGGGAGGAGAAGGGAAAGACAGATGAGATGGTTGGATGGCACCACTGACTTTATGGACATGAGTTTGAGTAAACTCTGGGAGATGGTGATAGACAGGGAGGCCTGGCCTGGTTCAGTCCATGGGATCACAAACAGTCGTCCACAACTTGGCAACTAAATAACAATAAGAACAGAAGCATTGAGAGGGCTCATCACAATACAACCTTCAGAGGGATGTTCTCAGTTGGTAGGTCCAGGATGGGGCCTGAGAAGCTGCGGTCTAACAAGTCCCCAGGTGCTGTTTATGCTGCTGGGTAGAGAACACACTCTTGAGAACTACTGAGCTAGAGGAAGACCCTAGCAACATGATCTTCTGAAGGATTATCTGGACCCTTTCCTGCATTCCAGAGTACAAGAGTTCTACAGACAGCTGTGAAGTTTCCACTATCATTTATTCTAAGTCTCTCCCTCTCACTGTACACATAAGCAAACTGGGGCATGAAGATATGAGGTGACACCTCCTGCTACAAACTGAATGACTTTGTCACAAAATTCACAGTGGAGGTGATGGTTTAGTCACTAAGTTGTGTCCAACTCTTTACAACATTGTGGACTGTAGCTATTCTCTCCTGTGGGATTTCCCAGGCAAGAATATTGGGCCATTATATACCAATACAGAATTTAAAGTTATAAAAAATAACAAAAAATAGAAAAAAGAACACTCACCACCTGGAGCAGGGGCAAGTATGCAGGAAAGTCAGTCACATGAGTAGACATAAGTGAAGCAGACCTTGGTCCAGTAGGGGGTGTACAGAATACAAGAGAGCAGCCATCTTGAGGGGCCTGGACCTACACTACTCAATCCACCTCTCCAGTCTCAGATTGCTAGAGTTAGAACGCTTGTCAGCAAGCCCTGATGTCTGTGTCAGTCTCATGTCAGTCTGTCAATCCATGATTTTTGAAAGCTTCAATCAAGTCAGAAGTTAAGAAAAGAACCACTACCCCCATGTTTTGCTTAAATAGTCACTGAGCAAATTGTGTTATTTTAATGTTCTTAACATGCTTTGACTAAATTTAGAAGTCACCTAAATGACAGCCAGTGGAGCACTAAACAAAGTAGTATATCTTGAATTGGAAAGGTTCAGTTTAATTCAGTTGCTCACTCATATCCAACTCGGTGACCCCATGAATCGCAGCACGCCAGGCCTCCCTGTCCATCACCAACTCCCGGAGTTCACTCAACCTCATGTCCATCGAGTCAGTGATACCATACAGCCATCTTATCCTCTGTAATCCCCTTCTCCTCCTGCCCCCAGTGCCTCCAAATATCAGAGTCTTTTCCAGTGAGGCAATTCTTCACATAAGGTGGTCAAATAACTATTGGCATTTCAGCTTCAGCATCAGTCCTTCCAATGAACACCCAGGACTGATCTCCTTTAGGATGCACTGGTTGGATCTCCTTGCAGTCCAAGGGACTCTCAAGAGTCTTTTCCAACGCCACAGTTCAAAAGCATCAATTCTTCAGCTCTCAATCTTCTTTACAGTCCAACTCTCACATCCATACATGACCACCGGAAAAACTATAGCCTTGACTAGATGGACCTTTGTTGGCAAAATAATTAGAAATGTACAGTGCCATTAATCACCATAGTTTTGAAGAAAAAAAAATGTTCTGACATGGGAAAATGCTGAGGATAGAGTAGTTGCTGCTCTTTGTGACCCCATGGACTGTAGCCTGCCAAGCTTCACTATCCATGGGATTGCCAGGCAAGAATACTGGAGTGACTCTCCATGCCCTTCTTCAGGGTATTGTTCTGACTCAGGCATAGAACCCATGTCTTATATGTCTCCTGCATTGGCAGGTGGATTCTTTACCATTAGCACCAGATAGGAAACCCTATATTATACACATATATTTGTCCAAAATAAAAAGCTAAACACACACACACACACACACACACACACACAGAGACACACACACAGAGACACACACACACACACACACACACACACACAACTGTGGTGTTGGAGAAGACTCTTGAGAGTCCCTTGGACTGCAAGAGGATCCAACAAATTAATCCTAAAGGAAATCAGTCCTGAATATTCACTGGAAGGACTAATGCTGAAACTAAAGCTCCAGTATTTGGCCATCTGATGCAAAGAGCTGACTCACTGCAAAAGACCCTAATGCTGGAAAAGATTGAAGGCAAGAGAAGACGATGACAGAAGGTGAGAGGGTTGGATGCCATTACTGACTCAAGGGATATGTCGTTAAGCAAATTCTGGGAGTTGGTGATGGACACGGAAGCCTGGCATGCTGCAGTGTGGGGTCGCAAAGAGTAAGATATGATTTATCAACTGAACTAAACTGATTTTCTATAAAAAAACATCTTGATGTTAAATTAACAAATGATAGTTTTGCTCAGAGGAAGTGGCTGCAACATATGTTCAATTGTCAAGACGATTTTCACATCTCAACTATTTCCTTCCCACAGCACCAATGAAAAAACTCAAGGCAACACTTTTTCACTGGAAGCACGACCATCTATTTCCAGAGGTCCTTATCCTCTTTTGGTATGGGGTGATGAACACTGGTATATGTTTGTGGATCTCCAGGAATGTTAATTTCTAAATCAAAAGCCACAAAGGACACAATTCTCCACTCCCAGGTAAACTCAGGAGTGAAAAAGAGTCTAGACATCACAAGCATTTTTAAAGCTTAGTGGGGTAGGTGACTAAGACCAGGAAGCATTGAAGGGAGGAAATGGGAGGCTTGGTGAGGATGCTGGGACTGGTAGTATATATATTTTTGGTGTTGTTCAGTCACTAAATCATGTCTGACTCTGCTAACCCGTGGACAGCAGCACATCAGGTATCCCTGTTCCCATAATCTTTAGGGGGTTCTACAGGCAAAAATTGGAGAAACACATGGCAATCCACTCCAGTATCCTTGCCTGGAGAATCCCTTAGACAGAGGCACTGGCGGTGCTATAATCTATGGGGTCCCAGCAGTCGGATAGCCTGAGCGACTAAACCACTACTACCACAGTTATGAAGACTGGTGTGGGTTGCCATTTCCTCTCCAAGGGACCACATTTTGTCAAAACTCTTCATTATGACCCATCTGTCTTGTGTGGTCCTGTATGGCAATATCTCAAGGCTTTATGGAATTATGTAAATTTCTTCTCTAGGACCAGGGTTTGGTTCATGGAAAAGGGTGATGTATATACTGCCTTCTATCTCCACATCTTCTGATTGGCCAGGTGAAAAGACAGAATGACAGAGGAGGAAAGAAATCCACCGAGGAAAGGCAGGGATGAGGAGGTCGGGGGAGGTGTATGTCTGTGGCTCCAACAGGTGGCAATGAAAACTAAATCAAATGTGCAAATGCACTTAGAGCCATGGAGCTAAGAACAGAGAAGAAATGTGAGCCATCTCTTCTTTGCCATCCCACGCTGCCTTCTTTGCTTCTCCCGGATTTTCACCCATGCATATCAACCAAGAAAACAGAAAATGACTCAGGATAACTAAAACAGCAGCCAGACATGAACAATCAGTGCCAGGGGTGACACCCCGAGCTTCACTGTGACGCCTTGGAAATGGGAGGTTACACTGTTGCTTTAAAGTCCTTCCAGAGTCCCTTGGCTTGTGATACCTTAGGCCACTTTCTCCAACGTTTACACAAAAGCAGGAGAGTTTGAGACACCATCTGTAGAATTTTCAGAGCAATTTCCCAAAAATAAAGGCAGCTAAACCCAGAAACATTTATTGGAAGGACAGATGCTGAAAATGAGGCTCCAATACTTTGGCCACCTGGTGAGACGACCTGAATCACTGGAAAAGACCCTGATGCTGGAAAAGATTGAAGGTGTGAGGATAAGGGGAAGACATAGGATGAGATGGTTGGATGGCATCAAGGATTCAATGAACATGAGTGTGAACAAACTCTGGAAGTTGGTAATGAACAGGGAAGCCTGGCCTGATACAGCCCATGGGGTTGCAAGAGTCAGATACGACTGAGCAACTGAACTGAACTGAAATCCAGAAACATTCAGGGCAGAACTTCCTTCTGAAGCATGTTGTTTTGTTATTCAGTCGCCAAGTCATGTCCAACTCTTCTTGACACATGGACTGTATGACAGGTTTCCTGTTCCTCAACATCTTCTGGGGTTTGCTCAAGTTCATGTCCACTAAATTGGTGATGCCATCCAACCATCCCATCCCCTGTCACTGCCGTCTCCTCCTTCCTTCAATCTTTCCCAGCATCAGTTGGCCAAAGTATTGGCATTTCAGCTTCAACATTAGTCTCTCCAATAAATATTCAGGACTAATTTCCTTTAGGATGAACTGGTTTAATCTTTTTGCAGTCCAAGGGACTCGTGGTAGTCTTCTCCAACACCACAGTTCCAAAACATACTGTCATGCAAAGTAGGCAGAGTCAGGAGACCTTCAAGGGAACATCCTCCATGACCCTAACAGTCAACTTCTCTCAGGCATATTTTTTTTTTTTATGCCCAAGAGTTTTTTGGCAAGATAAATGCTAAGCAACTCTCCCCCCCTCCAGTTTTGAGATTCCAAGAATCCACATATTCTCGAACATACAGAGGACATCTCTGCAATAGAGGGCCAGTGAGTTTAAGATGGCACCCAAGTTCAAATTCATTCATTGCAGTTGTGTTTAGCACATCTCTCTTGGAATATCAACAGATGGAACTTAAGGTTCTTCTGTGGCTTCTGCACCCAAAAATTCTGACACATCTCATCCATCACTGTGTCCAGTGTAACAGGGTGACTTGGCAATTATGCCTTGGGCATGTGGCCTTGTGCTTGGACAAGCCTGCTGCATGACCTGTTTGGCCTTCTCTGCAAACAGGCTGGACTCAGTGAGATGCACCACAGACTCTGGTACAATGAGATCAGCAACAAACGATTGGTATTCACTCCTTATTTTTCTGCGCCAGGGCTGAAGGCAGTGAGATACAAGCATGGCATTCAACCACTTCTGGTGGGGGTACCAGAACCTCCAAGACATGCATTTCCAGGGTCAGCCAGGACTCACTTTCATGTCTTTGCACACAAGCAGGGTGGTGGGGGAGAGAGGGTGGTGGTGGGCGGTGGGCAGGGGTGAGTTATTTTGGGTTTGGATGGATGAGAACTCCATTCTGAACCTTTTCATTCCTCTCTGCAGTAATATTTCTTAAAAGCAATGAATGCTTTTTGCATCTCGTTTTGGGTCTGCATTCACACTGATCAAAGATCATGACGTTCTTGGCAAAGTAAAAGATACCATTTCTCAGCTCTGTCTTTTCCCAGTACAGCATGCTGGAGCAGATTTTAAACACGGCTGGGAAATGAGGGGAAGGATGCTGATTCCCATTGCTGTGGCAAGCCCTACACACACACACACACACACACACACACACACACACACACACACACACACACACACACACACACAAATGCACTCACTCCATTTCCCAATGAGCGAACTTTTTACCTCTTCAATATCATGGGTTTCTGTAACTCAGAAATGCAATGAGCCAGGTCTGTAGAGGGGTGTGTCTTCTCGCTCACTCTTACTCAAGTAAGTGCTAAAAGGTAAGTCTGTGATAAACCTTCTCACAGATATAATCACTGGGAATTTAAAAAGCAGGTGAATCTTGAGTGCAGAGTGGCTGGGTAGACGTGAAGGCATCCTCCTCCAGGAACCTTGCTGGAAGATAAACACTTTGGGAAGGAGGTGAGGTTGTCATCATGATATAATGTGCTTAGCAGTTCAGTCGTATCTGATTCTCTGCAACCCCATGGACTGTAGCCTGCCAGGCTCCTCTGTCCATGGGATTCTCCAAGAATACTGGAATGGGTGGCCATGCCCTCCTCCAGGATGTACCTCCCTCACCCCCCTGCCCCCAGGAATTGAACCCAGATATCCCACAGGGTAGGTGGATTCTTTACTGCCTGAGCCACCAGGGAAGCCCATGATGTACAGTGATCATCACAGAATCATTACAACCAGCACATTTCCCACACTCCAGCCTTGCAATCCAAGGGTCTTTCACCCAGGAAGATGTAAGGACAAAGCACAATAATTAATTGATTCTAGTGCAAGTGCTCCATGTGCAAGCTCAGCCTCCTTTACCCTCTGGCCTCAAGCTTCCTGGTTCTGACTCGACTTCATTCCACATTCCATCTCCAAGATCCCACTCATCACCACCCCCCCTTTTTTTTTTCAATTATTTTCCTTTCTGGCTGGACCACAAGGCACACGGGATTTGTTCTGTGATCAGAGATTGAATCCGTTTCTTGTCCCCAGCATTTGAAACATAGAGCCTTAACCACTGGGCTACCAGGGAAATCCCTTGAAGATTTCTCTCAGTGCCATTTGCTGGATAAGCTGCCTCATCACAACATACTATGTGGGCTTTCAGTATCTGTACACCCTCCCCACACTGCCCACAACCACAGCAGAGGGGTGCACACACTCTCACCAACCCTGTCCATATGGGGCCATTTCTGGGCCAGATAGGAATCGAGGCTCTGCAGAAAATCAGGGATAAATCTTAATCACAGGATGCAGTCTGGGGTGAGCACCACCCAACACTGTGCCCCTTTCAGACTTTAGCTGATGAGGCTTGATGATATCTCAGAACATATTAGCCCTGTTGCTTGAAAAACACAGTATGACTATAAGACAGACACACACATACCAAACTTTCAGAAAAGCACTGATGCCTGTCTGGGCCCCAAGATGACAGGTTTGTGTTTACATTCCATTTCAGTGTGGCCGACCTTCCACATGATTTTAACTCTATGCAACCCCTGGACTACAGCCCACCAGGCTCCTCTGTCCATGGAATTCTCCAAGCAAGAATACTGGAGTGGGTTGCCACACCATCCTCCAAGATATCTTCCTGATCCAGGCATCAAATCTGTGTCTCTTAAATATCCTGCACTGGAAAAGGGGTTCTTTACCATGGAGCCATCTGGGAAGCCAGAAAGGAAGAGAGAGACTCTTCAAACTGTACTTTTCCTGGCCATGCAGTCAGCTCCACTCTGGGGCAAAATTGCAGGTGTCTCTGAAACCAGGGGTATCTTTGAAAGAATTCTGAGAAGAAATATCTCTTGATCTGTGACATTACACACAGCTCTTTTCACCATCAATTTTGTGCCTGAAACTCCAGTACACCATCCTCCAAGATATCTTCCTGATCCAGGCATCAAATCTGTGTCTCTTAAATATCCTGCACTGGAAAAGGGGTTCTTTACCATGGAGCCATCTGGGAAGCCAGAAAGGAAGAGAGAGACTCTTCAAACTGTACTTTTCCTGGCCATGCAGTCAGCTCCACTCTGGGGCAAAATTGCAGGTGTCTCTGAAACCAGGGGTATCTTTGAAAGAATTCTGAGAAGAAATATCTCTTGATCTGTGACATTACACACAGCTCTTTTCACCATCAATTTTGTGCCTGAAACTCCAGTATTCCTGAATAAACAACTGGAAATTTTGTTGTTATTTCCAAAGTAGATTATCCATCACATAAAACAATTTAGACTATCTGGAGATCTGTTCTTAAAGTTCATTTTTGCATTGGAATTGTAGAGTGTCAGACCTTGGATAAGTCTCCTCTAATCAGTTACTCCAAATTCAACTTATAACTTGCAGAAACAATGACTCTCTAAGCAAAGAAATATGAATCATTGTAACACACATTCAGAACAGCAATCACAATTGTCAAAGGGTTTAAATGATTCAAATACCCATTTAAAGATGGATGGATATACAAATCACATATCATACATACAGTAGAATATTATCCAGCCCTAAACAAAACAAAAAAAAATTACTGTCACAGGCTACAGTGTAGATGAACTCTGAAAACATTGTGTTAAGTGAAACGAACCAAATGTAAAAAGACTAATGTTCTATGGTTCCGTTTAGATGAAATATGCAGAAGGGGCAAACCCTAGGGGACAGAAACAGGCTGTAACCAGTTGTAACCAGAAGCTCAGGGAAGTGGAGGGGAAAGTGACTGTCTAGTGGGTACAGGGTTTATTTCTTTTTAATTTAATACTTTATTCTATTTTACAATACTGTAGTGGTTTTGACATACATTGACATGAATCAGCCACAGGTGAACATGATCTCCCATCCTAATGCCGAAGCCCCCTCCGACCTCCCAACCCACACCATCTCCCCAGATCTTGGTGCATACCAGCCCCAAGCATCCTGTATCCTGTATTGAACATAGACTGGCACTTCACTTCATATATGATAGTATACATGTTTCAGTGCCATTCTCACAAATCATCCCACCCACTCCCTCTCCCTCAGAAGCCAAAACTCCATTTTATACTTCTGTGTATCTTATGTTGTCTCACTTACAGGGCTATCATTACAATCTTTTTAAATTCCATCTATCTATCTATCTATCTATCTATCTATCTATCTATCTATCATCTATCTATCTATCTATGTATCAGTATACTGTATTAGTGTTTTTCTTTGTGGCTTA
>SJYC01090823.1:0-10587 GCA_006408675.1 Madoqua kirkii | reverse complement strand
TCCCCATCTATTTCCCATGAAGTGATGGGACCAGATGTTATGATCTTTGTTTTCTGAATGTTGAGCTTTAAGCCAACTTTTTCGCTCTCCTCTTTCACTTTCATCAAGAGGCTTTTAATCTCCTCTTCACTTTCTGCCATAAGGGTGGTGTCATCTGCATATCTGAGGTTACTGATATTTCTCCCGGCAATCTTGATTCCAGCTTGTGCTTCCTCTAGCCCAGCGTTTCTCATGATGTACTCTGCATATAAGTTAAATAAGCAGGGTGACAATACACAGCCTTAAAGTACTCCTTTTCCTATTTGGAACCAGTCTGTTGTTCCATGTCCAGTTCTAACTGTGGCTTCCTGACCTGCATACAGATTTCTCAAGAGGCAGGCTAGGTGGTCTGGTATCCCCATCCCTTTCAGATTTTTCCACAGTTTATTGTGATCCACACAGTCAAAGGCTTTGGCATAGTCAATAAAGCAGAAATAGATGTTTATCTGGAACTCTCTTGCTTTCCCCATAATCCAGCAGATGTTGGCAATTTGATCTCTTGTTCCTCTGCCTTTTCTAAAACCAGCTTGAACATCAGGGAGTTCACGGTTCACATACTGCTGAAGCCTGGCTTGGAGAATTTTGAGCATTACTTTACTAGCATGTGAGATGAGTGCAATTGTACGGTAGTTTGAGCATTCTTTGGCATTGCCTTTCTTTGGAATTGGAATGAAAACTGACCTTTTCCAGTCCTGTTTAAAATGTTCAAAATCAAAAGTTAAAGGGAAGAAATATAATTTATGATTAATAAACATTAACAATTGAATATCAAGTATTTAAATAAAGTTGAAACTTTTTACTTGACATTTTGAAAATGTAATGAAATCTTATTAAATAAAGTTATTTATGATTCTAGTGTTCAATATCAAGTGAGAGTCATGTTTCACGTACTTTAGAATTGTTTAATTTTGCAAAATACTTGCCAGCCTGCATGTGAACTGCTGCAAATACTGAATTAATTTATGGGTACCTCTGGGATCTTAAATTAGAGCATGCAGAAAAACAAGAAAATGGTTATTTGGTAGTGCTGGGAGATGGTATGTTCTTATAGAAGAATGTTTTGCATTCCAGAAATCTTAGTGGAGGGATCTGACAAGTGGACTTATCTTTCTTCTGTTACATACGCTCTTCCATTTTTGTATTCACTGGCGAAGCAGTCTTTGTCTGTGCAGGTAGTGGCACAACCTAGGAACTTCACAGCATTCAGATGCTGCCTTTTGTTTCAAGGACACTGGCCAGAAAACATGGATAAGCAGCTCCCTGGGACCTGAGCGGTGTTAACCCCGAGAATGAAGTGTCACAGTGTTCAGTGTTGAGTGTGAGACGTCAAATAACCAGAGTGTCCTGTGTTCAACTCTAATGTATGTGTGCATGTGTTTGTGGTTTTCAGGCTCCCTTGCCAGCCTGGGCTAAGAGCAGTCTACCCCTAACCAGTTGAAAGAGAAATACTAATCTTAGGCATGAGGTGAGATTACAAGTATGGTCTTTCTTATCAAAATCTCACTGACTCTGATGAATGCAGAGTGGAGGTGGAGGTGGAGGGCAGACCAGTGGGTCTCACTTTGCTAACAAAAATAGGCTTTCTCTGCTGAGTTACATAGCATGGCCATTTAAGTGTCACCATATCTGCCAATCTGGCTGTTAAATTCACTGAATTGCAAAAGACAGAGGCAAAGTTTCTCATTCATTCATTCACTCACTCAGTGTGAATTTACTGAGCACCTGTTTTGTGGGTCTGCTCTGGATTCAGGGAATAAAGAAATGAATGGTGTTGTGAGAGTCTTACAATGTAGAGGAGACAGGCATGTAATAAAGGCAGTACTATGAGTTAAGTATTTACAGGTGTGCTCAAGGGGCTCGGGAACAGAGGAAAGAGCAACTGCTGTGTCAGTATGGCCTAGAGAAGGCTTTGGAGGATGAGGCAGAGCAATACTGGCTCCCATTAGTTGCTGACTGAATGCCTGCCATGGTCCAGGCCTTCTACATATACTGTCATGTTTACTGCCCACAGTAACTTGCAGAGGTGGTCATGTGTGTCCATTTTATGAGTGAGAAAGGTTAAGTAAATTGCTCAGTGTTACACAGCTAGTAAGTGACGGTAAGATGTTTAACACCCATATCTTCCTACTTGCACTATGGATGGACTTTTCACTCTGTCCTTATATTTGAAGAGTCTTGAAAGATGTGTAGGAATTTACTTGAGTGAAACAAGAGGATAAAGACCATCCAGGCAAGAGCAATAGCATTTGTTATTCAAGATCTCAGGTGTAAACTAAAATTGTAAAGCACAGCCTATCCATAAAGATGAAATCACACAAATGTGTAATTACAGCCATTTGACTGATTTGCATATGGTCCTGTGCAAATCCCTTTGCTTGGTTGATTTACAATACTTTCTAAAGGTCAAGTTCTTGGTAACATCTAAATTCTCTCCATTCAGACACAGCATGTTCTCCTGTGTGTGTGTGTTTGTGGTGGGTAAACAGGGCATAGGAAGATTCTCTAGTGGATGCTCCTGGTACTCTTCCATGGATTTCTTTTTTCTAAGCTTTTTTAAACTTGAAATTAGTTTTCCAGACATTTCCCAGCAAGTAGTTTGAGATGCGAGATCATGCTCTGTCTATGGTGCCATGTGAAGGTAACATGGATTCTCCAACATAGAATCATTAGCACTGGAGTCTGGTTTCAGTACAACAAACCAAGGTGAAATGAAATATTTTCTGCCATATGGTGAGCAAGAAATGTCACAGCCATCAGTGATTTCAGGCCTCCAAATGTGAATGAAGGGTCCCAAAATGGAACACAATGCCTGCAATCCAGCAGATGCCATCAATCCCTCACACCCTCTCCCCTACTCCACACAGACTGCTGAGGAGTCGGTGGGGCGGGGAGGGGAGGAATGGAAAAGAAGCCATCTGCCACATCTGCCACCCCTTACGGTGAACAAGAAATTAAGAAGGTAAGCAATCTAGAAACAGGATTTGGCCCCATATAGTTGGCAGCGGCGGCTAAATGGCTTTAGTCATGTCTGACTCTTTGTGACTCTATGGACTGTAGCCTGCCAGGCTCCTCTGTCCATGGAATTCTCCAGGCAAGAATACTGGAGTAGGTTGCCATGCCCTCCTCCAGGAGATCTTCCCAACCCAGGGATCAAATCGCATCTCTTATGTCTCCAGCATCCATAGGTGATTTCTTTACCACTAGCACTACCTGGGAAGCCCCCCAGATAGCTGAGGTACATGTAAAAGGAATGAATTCAGTGAGCTCAGAGGCTTGCATCTTCCCATACATAGAAGAACACTAAATTTCTTAGCTTGATATCTGGCTTTCCTTACTACTTAAAAATAATCTTTGATGTTCAAACTGCCTGCCCACTTTGTTATAAACGTGTATATAGCCAGACTCCCTTTCCTGCCTCCTCAGAACAGTTTTCTCAGGGTTACTGAGACACTGTTTTTCAGGCTCAGTCTTCCAGGCTCAGAGTCGTTAACATTCCCACGGAATAAAATAACTCTCTACTTTCAGGTTGTGACTAGTCTTTTCAATTCAGTTCAATTCAGTCGCTCAGTCGTGTCTGACTCTTTGCAACCCCATGAATTGCAGCACGCCAGGCCTCCCTGTCCATCACCAACTCCCGGAGTCCACCCAAATCCATGGCCATTGAGTCAGTGATGCCATCCAGCCATCTCATCTTCAGTCGTCCCCTTCTCCTCCTGCCCCCAATCCCTCCCAGCATCAGAGTCTTTTCCAATGAGTCAGCTCTTCACATGAGGTGGCCAAAGTATTGGAGTTTCAGTTTCAGCATCAGTCCTTCCAATGAACACCCAGGACTGATCTCCTTTAGGATGGACTGGTTGGATCTCCTTGCAGTCCAAGGGACTCTCAAGAGTCTTCTCCAACACCACAGTTCAAAACCATCAATTCTTCGGTTTGGCGCTCAGCTTTCTTCACAGTCCAACTTTCACATCCATACATGATCACTGGAAAAACCATAGCCTTGACTAGATGGACTTTTGTTGGCAAAGTAATGTCTCTGCTTTTTAATATGCCGTCTAGGTTGGTCATAACTTTCCTTCCAAGGAGTAAGCGTCTTTTAATTTCATGGCTGCAGTCACCATCTAATATAGATTGCACTCCCTCAAGCAAGTTCTGCTCTTTTCTGCCAAAAGCAATCTTCTGGATGCATTTCCAGTTGGAATTACAGTAGTGTTTTTGTTAACTTTTCCATAAAGCTTATTAAATTTACTCCAGTTGGCCTCAAGTGATTTTTAGACATTTGTTTACACTGTAACTAGGACAAGAATGCAGATTCCTCACAGCATTTGTTTATAAGTTTGCACCCACACCAGAGGGAGTGTGGGACACAGGAAGATGGGCTCCAGGCGTCAGTCTTGTTTCTGCAGTGCCTTTCATGTGCTAGGGACCCTGCGTTTGTCAACTGAACCTATGGAGGGCCTCCGGAACGGAGGGCTGCCCCTTGGAGTGGTGATGCAGCGCTGGACGCAGAACCGCAACTTCTAGCTCGGCAGACCTTAAATCCAGCTCTTCTTGCCCACCCCTCCTTCCCTGATCAAAATCAGCTGGAGAGAGAGGGCGGGACGTAGACGGGCTGTGGGCGGTGGCCTCGCTGGGCGCCTGCGTGGGCCGCAGCCAGGTGGGCAGGTACCTGGGCGGGGCGCGCTGTGGTTGGCGGCGGCAGGGGCAGCACCCGGAAGAACCTGCGGCTTAGCCAGCGCAACAGGCGGCTGGAGGGGCAGCCGGGTGGACCCGTCTTGCCATGGACAAGCTGAAGAAGGTGCTGAGCGGGCAGGACACTGAGGATCGGGGCGGTCTGTCCGAGGTGAGTGCACCTTGGCGCCCCACCCTCCTGGCCGCACTCTCCTTCGCCCCGCAGCTGCTGCGCCCCTGCAGCGGTGGAAGTTCCGTCGGGGGCCTCGGAGAGCACCAGGCCCGTCTCCCAGCTCCGCCGTCTCTTGTTGCTGGCTGGTGAGAAAAGCATGCAAGACTTCTAGGGTTTCTTGGAAAGCAACTCTGCCTCTGCCCCTTTCTCCTCCCCCGCAGGCTCAAGACCTTCGCATTCCCCTCACCTCCCATCCTAAGTGTCAGGGCCAAGGCACTCTGCATAGGGCGGTTGGCACCTGTTTACTTTTTTGTCCTTCACCCTTTCAACCTCGCCCCCCATACCCCCATAAAGGGAGGGCCACGCTGGAGCAAAACCTAGAAACAGCTGCGAAAGGAAGGGTGGCCGTCGGCGGCCCCGTTCCGGCTGGCCAGGGAAGAGGCTTTAGTGCCGAGCTAGGCGGAGGCCTCTGAGAACCTGGCGGAGGGAGTCCTCGTATAGATTGCCTGGGCTAGGCCCTGGTCGGGTCCCTGCTCGATGCCCACTGCGCGACGGGGCTTGTGGTTGCGCCCTGGTGCCCTCGGCTGCATTCTTGCTCGGTTTAACTTGTCGGGTGTGACATGCCCACCCGACATTTGTGTACACTGTTGCTGTAAATTGTCTCCAGAAAACTGTGAATTCCTGGAGCTTTGGGACCACATCTTATTTCTCTGCTTGCACGTAGACATCTTAGACTTCATAGACGCCCAAAACCTCTTGAGGCCGCCTGCTTGTATGTTTAGTTTATTAGAAAGGTTTGGTCGAGCTGAAAAGTGGGCAATATTACCCGCTATGTTTTAGAGCTACACAGTATATTTATTGCCTATTTCTAATGCTTTGAGTTTTTGTTATTTTTTCTCCTTTGTAGATGACAAAATAACATTTCTCTTTATTCTTTTTTGTTTTCCATGGGCCTTGGTTTCCTCATTTGTAAAAAGAAGCCGTTGCACAAGATAATATAGCTTCTTTCAACTCTGTACCTAAGTTTTTCCTCTGATTTTCATCAGTGTCTTTAGTGGTTATCTCCACATGCTGCTTTCACTTGGTTTTGCAGTTGCTGATTTTATGTTAAGTGACCCTGATACCTCCACCCCTCCTTGAAATCTCAGAACCCTAAAATTTGCTGTCTGAATTTTCACCTTGAAGAAGTAACACTATAGATGTTGAGTGTTATCGGAATTGGGGTTTAAGATTTTTTGGACAGTTCAAAGCAGCCTCTGGCTTCTTTTAAATCACTTGCCTTTATTAATTGGTCAAGGCTCAGAAGTAATTTCATTAGGTCCTGTTCTTGATTTCTATCTTATAAATAGAACCCTTAAGCCCAACCTCAGACTAGGCCTAAGAAAATTTAGATGGTTGACAGTCATGCTTATCTTAAGTTTTATGCTGCACAAACTGTCAATAAGGTTTTAAAGCAGCTGGAGTTCGAACGGGAGATGTTTTCTTTTCCTGAGAATTCTTGGGGGGACAGTGTGAGTTATGAAGTTATTTTGATTTAGAAAACCATCACGAAGTGGTAGACAGACCCTCAAGAGTGAATGATGGTAGTACAGATTGAAAATATAAATGCTGAGTTTGTTTTTACCTAAAATGCTGCTGCTGCTGCTAAGTCACGTCAGTCATGTCCGACTCTGTGCGACCCCATAGATGGCAACTCACCAGGCTCCCCCGTCCCTGGGATTCTCCAGGCAACAACACTGGAGTGGGTTGCCATTTCCTTCTCCAATGTATGAAAGTGAAAAGTGAAAGTGAAGTCACTCAGTTGTGTCAGACCCTCAGCGAGCCCACAGACTGCAGCCTACCAGGCTCCTCCGTCCATGGGATTTTCCAGGCAAGAGTACTGGAGTAGGGTGCCATTGCCTTCTCCTTTACCTAAAATAGTGAATGCCTATGTTGGATACAATGAAGGGCTTTAAAGAGTTGTAAGCTCAGGCATGTGAAGTCTGTTTTAGGAAGACGAAATGCTTCTCTTTTGTTCTAAAACACCGCTGTCAGTTTCCTCTCTCTGGAATGTGAGATTCCTGATTATGTACATCACTGTGTGGCACTTCCCAAGTCCTGACTCCCAGGAAGCATTTTGCATCTAGCTGAATCACTCTCAGGGTTGTTTTTGGCTTAGTTTTTACTTATTAGGTCCAGACCACCTTGAAAATGTTGGTCCTGACTTGTCTCACATTTCCTTTGCTTTTAAGGCTTGAGGATGCTGGTGAAATTTCTGTTTGTGTGTGTGTGTGTGTGTGAAGTTAGGCTCGGTGACTGTAAAGTCTCTTTCAGTTCAGTTCAGTCACTCAGACGTGTCCGACTCTGCAACCCCATGAATCGCAGCACGCCAGGCCTTCCTGTCCATCACCAACTCCTGGAGTCCACCCAGACCCATGGCCATTGAGTCAGTGATGCCATCCAGCCATCTCATCCTCTGTCATCCTCTTCTCCTTCTGCCCCCAATCCCTCCCAGCACCAGAGTCTTTTCCAATGAGTCAACTCTTCACATGAGGTGGCCAAAGTATTAGAATTTCAGCTTCAACATCAGTCCTTCCAATGAACACCCAGAACTGATCTCCTTTAAATGGACTGGTTGGCTCTCCTTGCAGTCCAAGGGACTCTCAAGAGTCTTCTCCAACACCACACACAGTTCAAACGCATCAATTCTTTGGTGCTCAGCTTTCTTTTAGTCCAACTCTCACATCCATACATGACTACTGGAAAAACCATAGCCTTGACTAGATGGACTTTTGTTGGCAAAGTAATATCTATGTTTTTTAATAAGCTGTCTAGGTTGGTCATAACTTTCCTTCCAAGGAGTAAGCGTCTGAATTTCATGGGTGCAGTCACCATCTGCAGTGATTTTGGAGCCCAGAAAAAATAAAGTCTGACATTGTTTCCACTGTTTCCCCATCTATTTGCCATGAAGTGATGGGACCAGATACCATGATCTTTGTTTTCTGAATGTTGAGCTTTAAGCCAGCTTTTTCACTCCTCTGTCACTTTCAAGAGGCTCTTCAGTTCTTCACTTTCTGCCATAAGGGTGGTGTCATCTGCATATCTGAGGTTATTGATATTTCTCCCGGCAATCTTGATTCCAGCTTGTGCTTCCTCTAGCCCAGCGTTTCTCGTGATGTACTCTGCATAGAAGTTAAATAAGCAGGGTGACAATATGCAGCCTTGACGTACTCCTTTTCCTATTTGGAACTACTCTGTTTTTCCACGTCTAGTTCTAACTGTTGCTTCCTGACCTGCATACAGGTTTCTCAAGAGTTTACATTCAATTATAAAAGCTGTCAGATGTCACCAGAAATGAGTGCTTAAAAACAGTCATCCTTTTAATGCAAACAATAGAAGTATGATTAGTTCTGTTTCTCCTATGCACGAAACTGCAGAATTATCAAATTTGCCTGGTAATGTCTAATCACAGATGGCTTCTTGGTGAGTTTTCTTACTGATAACTTGGTCTTCATAAATCCAACTTCAACTTTTATTTTCTGTGGGCTTTCTGAAAATAGAGGCTTTGTGTTTTCTTTACAGGATTGTAGGGACAAGGAAGGTCTGAATAGTACCTTGTTTGAAAGCACAGGAGTGAAGCAGTGTTCCTTTCTCACCTTCTTCTGGTTACCAATCCTGTTTTCCTGAATGATGCTCAGTTTTTCTTATTTTGGCAAGAGCTCCTCTTCTCTTCACATCCTAGAGTCAAAGGGACCTTTGTGCATAACTATGTCAGAGGCCTGGGAGCTGTTGGCCTACAGCTTCTATCCAGGTGCTATTCCAACTACTCTAATTTCCAAAAAGTGCACTAGCAGTTTCTAGAAACCATGAATTTAGGGAGTTATTTTGCATCCACACAGTTGATCTTCACAAACTGACAAAAAGAAGTGTTTCATTTTCCTTGGGTCTAGTGGAAGTGGAGCAACAGCAACAGCTTCCTGTGGCCTGTGACCAAGCACGAGTGTGAAAGAACTTGCCATTACATGGATGAAAAATTATGGCCCCTCCCCTATTTTGGCAAATAGGGTGACATTTGTATGGTAGTCAGCTTGAGAGACATGTAGAACCAAAGCGTTACTTTCCTTTCCAAAGGCAGAAACCAGAACTACTTCCTATAACAAATGATTTTAATTTTTACAAGAGCTGGCATCTCATCATCCTTTTGAGACTATTTTGTACTTTAAATGCCAAGGCCATATTAGATTGATATTTTGTGGCTTATCTTCTTTAAAAAACAGATGACTCTTAAAATGTCTCTGTAGATGCCAAGCAATCCTATCCAGTCTCGCTGCTGCTGCTGCTAAGTCGCTTCAGTCGTGTCCGACTCTGTGTGACCCCAGAGATGGCAGCCCACCAGGCTCCCCCATCCCTGGGATTCTCCAGGCAAGAACACTGGAGTGGGTTGCCATTTCCTTCTCTAATGCATGAAAAGTGAGAGTGAAGTTGCTCAGTTGTGTCGGACTCTTCACGGCCCCGTGGACTGCAGCCCACCAGGCTCCTCCATCCATGGGATTTTCCAGGCAAGAGTTCTGGAGTGGAGTGCCATTGCCTTCTCCTCCAATCTCGCTACCACACTTTTTTTTTTTTCTAATGTAGCTCTGTTCCTTTTCCCACCTTGACAAGCACCTTCTTTGGTGCTTGCATGAGTAGCAAGAGTGGTAGCTTTTGATTTTTTTCCCTCTGTCCTTGGTAGGAGGTTGAAAGAGGGTCTAACCCGATTTTCTGGGATGCCAGTAAAGCCGGGTAACACAAGGCTCATTTCAGGGGAGCGTGTGGAATCAGGTGGCTCCGCTGTCAGCTCCGGACTCCCTGCTCCCCTGGCACATCACCATCTCTGATCGTGCCATTCGTGCATTCTGTGGCCATGTGTGTCTGCAAGTGCTCTTTGTGTGTTTGTATATGTGCACATGTGTGTGTCAAGGGTTTGCAGTGTCATGAGCCCACTTTCAGTATGTGTGAATAGATGGAACAGGAGAGCCCCTTTTGATAAGCTGCCCTGAATACTTTTCTTGTGAGTGGAGAGGGAGCTGTGCTGTAGCAAAGCTTGCCATGCCTGGGGGAGCCTCTGGTCCCGTTCTTCTGGCTTCTGGTTTGGCAGGAAGTTTGGAGACAGGGTTGAGAATAGGCTCCTAAGCTGGGAGCAGTCAAGGTGGTGCCCACCTAGTGACTTGCGCAGCCTCTACCACACTACCTTCTTCCATTAGCTGAGGGGATGTGGAGTCTGTAAGCTCTTACCACATGGCCTGGTGGAGAGTGTGCTATCCACTTGAGGTGAGGCCTGAGTGAATAAATATATGTGGGGCCTGGCTGCCCTGCCTCAGGTGGGCTGGGCAAAGGAAAGGCCTTTGGTCTCCCCCGCAGCTATCTGTGCATGAGGTGAACAGGCCTCATGTCTCTGAGGCACCTGACTGTCATCTTTGACATGGGGAAAAATAGCCTCAAGAGCTACTCATAGGCTCCCTTGTTTTAGCAGAGTTTTTCTGTAAATCTTGGCCCCTCCTGAACTTTGCTCTTGGGAAGGATCAATCGTGGTGGTAGAGAGGGATGAGTAAGACAGTCATTAATTAACTAGGATCCGTCTCACATGAGGGTGGCTTGGCTGATGCCAACACCTTGAAGAACAGTTTCTACCAAGAGTGAATAGACTTGGATAAGAATCCTGGTTAGGATGAGAGTCAGACTCCTCTTGG
>SJYC01090822.1:0-11473 GCA_006408675.1 Madoqua kirkii | reverse complement strand
GAAAACCCTGAGTAAAGAGTAGAAGATGTGATGAGAATGTCTCATTTGGTATAACTCCAGTATAGAATGCCTGGAGCGTTTTTTTGTTATTGTTACTGGTATGAGACAAAGCATGTAGACATGCACTAAATCATGGAACACTTTTAGACTTTTCTGAAAATTAATTTTTAGCCTGTAGGGAATGGAGTAAGAAGCAAATTAAGTAGGACAGTGACAGAATCAGATTTGTGTTTCATAAAAAGACCCTGACAAAATTGTGGGGAATTGACAGGACAGTTACAGGCTGGGGCACTGAAGACCAGCAGCATGTCATTATCACAATTTGCACTAGAGACAGTATGGACATATGAAAGCCTCGGCTGAACTGGAGAGAATCAGACATAGGAGAATCAGGTCTGAGAAGGAGAGAGAAAAATATAGAGTGATTCCCAAGAAATTGCCTTGAGCAACAGGATGAGTGACAGTGTTATTAGATAAGACGGGAAACATTAGGTTAGGGTGAAAAAAAGTGATGATTTATATTTTGGACAAAATGAGTTTAAGATGCCTATGTAGTATTCAAGGGAAAATAACCTAGTAGGAAGTGGAATTTGAGGGGTTGAACCTAGGAAATGGGTCTAAGGTATATGGATTAATGAACATATTAGTGATCCTTCTAGAGACTAGTAGAAATGCAGTGTGAATAAGACAGATTTTTTTGAACTTACATCTTGAAGCCATGATTATGATTAAGCAAGTCATCCACATATATAGAGAAAACAGAGATTGTGGACTGAATTTTAAAAAACTCAGATAAAAGGAGAAGGATAAAGCTGCTTCTTGGATTCAGATTGCAGTCAGTGCAGAACAATACACCATAACCATAATTAATTTCCAATATCTCACCCTACTACATGAACTTTAGCCACAGTTGGTATTTGTTAGACAGTTAATATACTACATGCACTGCATATGCTCCAAGACTTACATTATTGAGTTGTAACATTGAAAACACCTTAGCTAATATAAAAGCTTACATAGGAAGAGGCAACTTTGATCTCATAACTACCTATTTTATAAACTATGCATATAACAATGCTGGTTGGAAAAGTCAAAAGGGTTTCAGAGGCTCAAAGATAATAGATCAGATTACCTGGCCTGTTTTCAAAGATGCTACTTTATTAATTTTACTTACATTTTCTGAAGAAGAAAAACCTTGATCTGGGATTTAAAATAAAACTTCTTTCTTTATTCAAACCATCCAGAGTTTACTATATGTGAGGCATTGCTCTGTGTGCTTCATTCCATCCTCAGAGATCCTGTGAAACAGGTACTATCTCAGTAAAGGAGGCCACGTCCGCAATGATGTAGGAATTGTATTTATATTACTTTACTTCCCTGCATAAGACTTACTCATAGTCTCAGTGATTTCTCAGTTTAGGCTTAGAACCAAATTTTCTATTAAAATATAATCATATCCTTGCTTGCTTGCTAAGTCACTTCAGTCGTGTCCAAATCTGTGCAACCCCATAGATGGCAGCCCACCAGGCTACCGCGTCCCTGGGATGCTCCAGGCAAGAACACTGGAGTGGGTTGCCATTTTCTTCTCCAATGCATGAAAGTGAAAGTGAAGTCGCTGAGTCATGTCCCACTTTCCACGACTCCATGGACTGCACCCTACCAGGCTCCTCCATCCTGGGATTTTCCAGGCAAGAGTAGTAGAGTGAGGTGCCATTGTCTTCTCTGATAAACATATCCTAGGCATAACTTTTCCTATGTGAATCTAGCACATAGTTATCTAACATGGTAGATGCAACCAGATGCTATGGCTGCTAAGGATATATATATGTGTAAGTATTCTGAGCAGGGTCTGTGTATTCACACTGAAGCAGGTGACCAGAAGCATGGCTCAGCCAGAGACAGAACATGAGGTCCTGTTTGATAGAATGTGGTGATAGATACCTGGAAGAAAATCAGCAGTTTCAGAGCAATTATGTTGTCCTAAATATTCAAGTAGGAAAGTTGGGGAAAACTTTCAACTAAGCTTGAGAAGGGAAGGTACAACCAACCATAAGGAATGAATGAGGAAATAATGGATCAAATTTATTATATATCTTATTCAATGTTAGAGATATCTGTATGGATCCAAAGCTCATTCTCTTTCTGCTTGCTGCATTTTGCCACACTGCCAAATAGAACACGTTCTATTAGTAGCATGTGTCCAGTAGGAGTAAAGTCTTTTGATAACAGAAGATACTTAATTTGACTTTCCTGACTAAGAAGGAGTTGTCTTCCTAATTGTCACAGCACACACTATCAGCATGACACCTCGAGGTTCTTTCTAGTGGAAAGATTAATTATGTGTTTACAATTTACTTCAGTTACCACTGAATGGTGATTGTAACTTAGGATAGATGGACAGATTAGTTGATATATAAAATAGATCCATAGAAAAGAAAAATGGCTTCTTCTTCATAATGCATATGTATACATGCATATACTATGTATACTATTATACACACACATACATATATACACATACATCTACATATACACATGGGAGGGTATGCTCAGGTATGCACACACACACATGCACATTAAGACCGACAGAGAAAGAGAAGAGAAAGAGAAGCAGAGGCAGAAATTTGCTTACCTTGTCTTCCACTGAAAGGAAATTTGTGTTTATTTCTAATTTAGCAATAGTACCAAATAACGATTCAGTCATGTGTGAATACTGCAAACATATTGCTAAGGTCAGTCAGCCCTGAGGTGATTTTCTAAGAAAGTGCTGATTGTGTAAGTTCATACTGCTTGTGAAAAGCTTTAATTTTATATTCAATTTATTTTCAAATTAAAGGTGCCTGTCCAAATGATTTAGATGTCAAAACCCAATGTGTAGGGTATATGCCATTTTAGTGATTCTGAGGGTAGCATCAGTTTAGACCTCCTTACTGCACCATAATATTTTAATAGCTGTGTTGTCAGTTCAGGACTGGAGGAAAACAAGCTTCGACTCTAGATAGGGTCAATTTTTGAATAACTCAAGAGTGTGTTCAGAGTCACAAATCCTCAGCAACATTTCTGTAGGATTCCATCCCAGTTGTCAACATGAAAGATAACAGTAAGCTCAGGGAAAGGAATTTTCAGGTAGCTTTAATTCATAAACCTTACCCATCTGTAAATTGCATTGAATTTTTCTATGTATACATTAATTAACTTATCACAACATGACTCACAACACACCTTGAGAGGCATAGTATCAGATGAACAAAAATTGTGAGCTATGAGTTGATTATAAAGAAAGATGATTAAGCATAGAAATTCAGTCTGTTTATTTCACTCATGTGATGGTAAGAATAAGCCTTAAGAAAAGACAGTCCCTTGTGGAGAATTCTAAAAATTGACTAGGTGACCTAGTAGATATTTTATCTCCAACTTCTTAGATTTTATGGCAAATGTATAATTAAAATTATGTATAATTACATAATGTACAGTATAATTCAAATTATGCATAATTACAAATTCATGTGTATAATTATAATTATGTATAATTACTTAATTAAAATAGCACTCATTTCTGAAACACAAATCAATGCAACTCTATGAAATACTATTTTCTTCTGTGGGAAAAGGAAAATGTATCTTAAAATTTTCAAGATTACTTTACAAGCATTATGTTCATTGTTAGTAACAGAAAGTGATAATTTAGATGTGTATTTGGGAGGCGGGTTGTGATGTGCCCCCAAATTAAGCAAACTCCTCCCATCTTTGAATTTCCTTAATATATCCAAATCCTAAATATTTCCTGAACATTTGTTTCTATATTTTCATGGTATAATTTTAGAGAAATATTAAAAAATGCTCACCATACATACCTTTATTAAATTGCATAAAACTCCAATACGTTGGCTACCTGTTGCAAAGAGCTGACTCATTGGAAAAGACCCTAATGTGGGGAAAGATTGAGGGCAGGGAAGGGGGCAACAAAAGATGAGATGTTTGGATGGCATCACTGTCTCAATAGACATGAATTTGAGCAAGCTCCAGGAGACAGTGAAGAACAGGGAAGCCTGTTGTGCTGTACTCTATGGAGAAGCAAAGAGCTAGACATGACTTAGCACCTAAACAACAATAGCAGTAGAATCATTGTCATTTTCCATCTGTCACCTCCTGTGTCGGACTTCCCTCCTTTCACAAACCTGATTCACATTATGGCTATGTCTTTTGGTTCAGGTCTGTTACAAGGGTTTGAAATAAAAGCAAACATATCTACTAAGAAATATTGCCTTTTAAGATCTTGCGGAAAATGGGCTGCCTCATTACCTATACTGTGCTACCCATTCCCACACAGCTAGCACAATGTACCTTATTCTCACGGTTGTAAATCTTTAAAGTTGAGTATGTGACTTTTAAATTCTGGAAGGTAAAAATGGTTAAAAAAAAAATTGCCACCTTTGTCTTGGAAATGTTTTCACCCCTCAGAAATGAGTTCATGGGTGCAACAAGGGATATGTACAAGTATCTGTGTAGTTAAATGGTCTTTAATAGACCAAATGGTATATACTTTCAAGTACAGAGTAAAATAAATAAATGATTCATAAAATAGGTATTATTGTGTGAACAATAAATTTATTACAGTTGTAGCATAATTGCAGAACAAATGTTAAGAGGAAGAAGCCAGAAATAATAGATGAGATCTGACTTTACACTGACAATATTCCAATAGGCAAAACATATTTACAGTGTAGTAAATTAGGATTGTGGTTAATTTGAGAGAGGAGAGAAGGGGGGCCATCAGGTGATGGAATGGGATGGGTTGGCTTTCTGGGATGTTGGTAAGGAAGCTTTTCTTTTTTATTATTTTCAGAAATGGGTTTACTTTGTGATGCAGTGCCGCATGATATATGAGTCCTTTAGGAGCTAGATTATATAGTAGTTAAAATAAAAAAAAAATAAAACACTCAAATGTAAAAAAATGAATAATCAAAGTTAAATCTCTAGTGATGAACCAGTCATATGTAGAAAAAGAAAGTTCAATTCCTTTTTATTCTTATTGATATATATATATGATTTACACTTTTGTGTTTATGTAAAATGTACAGCATAGTGATTGAGTTTTTTGTGAATTATATTCCATTATAGATTTTTATAAGATATTGGTATAATTTTCCATGCTGTAGAATAAGTCTTGTTGCTTATCCATTTTATGTATTGTAGTTTGTTAATCTTATAATCCTTATTTTTTTCTTTACTCTCTCTACTCTGATAATTACCAGTTTCTTTTCTATGTCTATGAGTCAGTTCCTGTTTTGTATACACAATCATGTGTATTATTTTTTTAGATTTCATATAAAAGTGATACAGTGTCTTTAACTTATTTCACTAAGCACAGCATTCTCAAGGTCCATCCATGTTGCTTCAAAAAGCAGTAATTTATTTATTTGTTTAGTTTTTGGCCGGGGTGGGCAGGGGGGCTTAGCAATTTTCCATTGTATGTATGTACCATATCTTCTTAAACCAGTTGTCTTTTCATGGGCATTTGAGTTGTTTCCATGTCTCAGATCTTACAAATAGTGCGGCTATGAACCCTGAAGTGCATATGTCTTTTTGAATTAGACTTTTCATTTCATAGGGCCATTTTCTGTGGCTCAGATGGTGAAGAGTCTGCCTGCAGTGCAAGAGACCAGGGTTCAGTCCTTGGGTTGGAAAGATCCCCTGGAGAAGGAGATGGAAACCCACTCCAATATTCTTGCCTGGAAAATCCCATGGGTGGAAGAGCCTGGTAAGCTACAGTCCATGCGGTCAGAGTCAGACACAACCAAGTGACTTCACTTTCATATTCACTTTTCGTTTTATCTGGATATATATCCTGGAGTGGGATTGCTGGATCATACAGAAGCTCTATTTTTAGTATTTTAGGAACCTCTGTACTATTTTCCATAGTGGCTGCACCAGTTTTTATTCCCACCAGCAGTATAGGAGAGTTCCCTTTTTTCCACATCCTCTCCAACATTTATTAATTGTAGACTTTTTAATGATAGCCATTCTGACTGGTGTGAGGTGATACCTCATTGTGATTTTCATATCTGTATTTCTCTAATAATTAGTGATGTTGAGCATCTTTTCATGTGCCCATTGGCCATCTGTATGACTTCTTTGGAAAAATCTCTAGATTAGCAGATCCATATTTTTAGATATTATATTAGCATAAAAATCTAATAGTGTAATACAAACTAAGTTGTATGTAAGACTTGTTCTAAGGGTGCTACCATAGTTTTACACTAAATATGCTAATCAAGTATATTACTGTAATAATAGAAAAATGCTAAAACACTGAGTATGGAAAATATTAATTGAATATATCTTCTGAGCTGTTCCCAATCTTTAGGGGCTTCCCTGCTGGCACAGATGGTAAAGAATCTTTGTGCAATGCGGGAGATGCAGGTTTAATCCCTGGATTGGGAAGATATCCTGGAGAAGGGAATGACTACCCCTTCCAGTATTCTTGCCTAGAGAATTCCATAGCCAGAGGAACCTGGAAGAATAAAGTCCATGAGATTATAAAGAGTCAGATACGACTAGGGATAACCAGTAAGCACAATAAATAAAATCTGTGTTCTTAATGCTTTTGTTTTACTGGAGGAGACGTATAATAATTAGCAAATGAGTAAAGTGTAGCCTTACATTAAATAGAGGAAATATGGAAACAAATAATAGTAAACATGAAATCTATATTTGTAGAAGTGGATAGATGCTATTTGCTAATAATTAGTGATGTTGAACATCTTTTAATGAGTCTGTTAGCCATCTGTATATCTTCTTTGGAAAAATATTTAAATCTTCTGCACATTTATTATTACTTTTTTTTGTATTGAGCTCACAGTTGTGTGAGAAATTTATATATTTTGGAAAGTAACACCTCTCTGTTGCATTATTTGTAAATATTTTCTCCCATTCTATAAGTTGTCCTTTTATTTTATTGATAGTTTCCTTTATTGTACCAAAACTTTCAGCTTGATGAGTTCTCACCTTTTATTTTTTATTTTATTTATTTAGGTTTTGCCTTGAAAGACTGATCCAAGAAAATACCACTTCCATTTATGTCAAGGAATGGTTTGCCTATGGAGTTTATGGTTTCATGTATTTTCACTATTTTACATATGACTGTCCAGCTTTCTTTGTACCACTTGCTAAAGAGATTGTCTTTTATCTGTTGCATATTTTTGACTTCTTTGCCATATATTAATTGACCATAGGTGTATGGCTTTATTTTGGGGCTTAGTATCCTGTTCCATTGATTTATGTTTTTGTGTCAATACCACCTTGTTTGGATGACTATGGCTTTGAAATATAGCCTCAAGTCTGGAATGGTTACACTTCTAAATGTTCTTTTTCTCAATATTGCAATTCTGGGTCATTTGTAGTTCCAAATATATGTGGATTATTTTATTTCTGTAGAGAAATGTCATAGATATTTTGATAGGGCTTCTTTTAAATCTGTAGATTGCTAACAAAAGTTGAGTTTCCCCTAGAGCCTCTCAAAACCCATCCCAGTCAACAGCTTGATTGAAACTTTGAAATATCCGGAGCAGGGCATCCACGTTAGACAGACATAGGTCCTTGATCAAGGAAATTATGAGAAATTAATGTGGGTTATTCTAAGTCACTGGATTTGTTTGTTACACAGCAGTGGAAATCTAACATACTTATATACATATATCTAAAATACGTTTGTTTGCTTCAGTTCAGTCGTTCAGTCATGTCCAACTCTTTGTGACCCCATGAATCACAGCACAGCCAGGTCTCCCTGTTCATCATCATCTCCCGGAGTTCACTCAGACCCACATTTATCGAGTTCGTGATGCCATCCAGCCATCTCATCCTCGGTCGTCCCCTTCTCCTCCTGCCCTCAACCCCTCCCAGCATCAGAGTCTTTTCCAATGACTCTCTGCATGAGGTGGCCAAAGTACTGAAATTTCAGCTTTAGCATCATTCCTTCCAAAGAAACGCCAGGGTTGATCTCCTTCAAAATGTACTGGTTGGATCTCCTTGCAGTCTGAGGGACGCTCAAGAGTCTTTTCCAACATCACAGTTCAAAAGCATCAATTCTTCAGCACTCAGCCTTCTTCACAGTCAGTAGGAATTTCTAATGCATATTGTCTGTGATCATTAATTTTATGTATCAACCTGACTAAACCATGGAGTTCCCAGATATTTGATCAAATATTATTCTGAATATTTATCTAAGAGTGTTTTTGGATAAGATAAACATTTACTCCAATCAGTTAAAGACCTGAATAGAAGAAAAAGACTGACTTTCCCCTGAGTAATAGAGTTTCTACAATTAACTCTCTAATTTGGATATATTTTAAAATACTAACAACTGTTTCCAGTAGAAAAGAGAGAACCAATGATAGTATATGTTGTGGAAATAAGAGATAGGCAACCTGCAACTGTTTTATATTCTTAACCAAATACTTATAAGAAGTGATGGATGACTGTGTGATACTTTGGAGTATTTTGGTAAACACACAAGTAATGAGACTATCAGGTTGATTCTAATGCCACTGAACAAGAAAAGGTTGAGCTCAGGGATTCAAATTTCTCAGAATGCTGTATGAAAAGTCCTAAAGACTTGGTGTATTCCCTGAAGGAGACTCATTTCTTGTAGCTGCAGGGCTAAATGCAAATCATACTCATCCTGCCACTGACTGATATGCAGTGCAGGTTGAACTTCCAGCTTCTCAGGATCTACTGTAAGAAATGGGTTCTTGATAGATAGAATGTGTATGTATGGCAAAACTTTGATGAGGTTGGTGACACTGAGGCCCTAATTCTAATAAGTCTTTTTTGACATTACAAGCAGCTTTCACTTCCATTAGAAGTGGCCTCTCCCTGCATTAACTAAGGAAATTGTAATGGCCCCTCGTTTTGGGGCAGTTCAGTTCAGTTCAATCACTCAGTCATGTCCGAGTCTTTGTGACCCCATGAATCACAGCACGCCAGACCTCCCTGTCCATCACCAGCTCCAGAGTTCACTCAGATTCATGTCTATCAAATCAGTGATTCCATCCAGCCATCTCATCCTCTGTTGTCCCCTTCTCCTCCTGCCCCCAATCCCTCCCAGCATCAAAGTCTTTTCTAATGAGTCAACTCTTTGCATGAGGTGACCAGAGTACTGGAGTTTCTGCTTTAGCATCATTCCTTCCAAAGAAATCCCAGGGGCAGTTGCCATAAAAGACAGTGCTGATCTCCTTAGAACCCACCTCACCATCCTTTTTTGCTTCTAGGCCTATAACTAGACTCAAGTTCAGTGAGCCCTTAATGGTGAGGCACAGATTGTGACCAAGAATGTGTTTTGCACTGTAAAAGATCTACTTGAGCTTTCTAATTTATTCAGGAAACATTCCTGGGAGCGTACGTGGAGATGACTTTTAAGGAAGTAGGATAATGATGAAAGGAATATAAAATTGAATCAGGCCAGATTTATTGATGGACTCACAAAGCAGAAATTCTGTGTTATTGTTGCAGCTCAGGGAAGTAAAATGGCTCCATTTTGGACTGGTTGGCTGAAATGTGGACCAGAAGATGGCTCAGGGCTAGAGAGTTGGAAATACCAGACTTGCCTCGCTGTAAGGAGAAGACAATGGCATCCCACTCCAGTATTCTTGCCTGGAAAATCCCGTGGACGGAGGAGCCTGGTGGGCTGACGTCTATGGGGTCGCACAGAGTCGGACACGACTGAAGCAACTTTCGTTTCATTTTGTAATGTAGAGGGAGGGATTCAGAAGGTCAGGGAGGTGGGAATGTTAGAATGGACTTGTCATTTAAGATTTACCCACACTTAAGAGAGTCCCATAGATAAACCTTCCTCCAATATTGTGAGAATTAAATTTGCCAGGGGATCCCTGTCATCCTTGAAGAGCTCAGGCATCTCTGTTTTCCATAGTCCAGACTTTACAGTGGTAACTGGAGTGACATCACTCATCTGCTGAAGATAAGGAGGGAGTAGTTAGTTACTCTAGTGACAAGAGTCAAAGCAAAGATCAGACCTATTGCATAGACCTATTAACTAGTTGATCATGGTGTTCCTAGAAGTGAACTATATGACAAGCCTATTAAAACCCTTACTTGACCTTTGTAAGAGAAATTTCTAGGTCAAATAAACAAAAGTCTCATCCTAAATCACAAGAAGAGTCAAGATTTCTCTATCGATTTTCAGATTTGAGCCAGTTTACTGACTTAGAGGTCTCTTTGAGGAAGGATGACACTCTGTCAAGAATTTATACTCTTAATCTTTCTCCTGAGTGAAAGTTGCTCAGTCATGTCCGATTCTTTGTGATCTCATGGACTGTAGCCTGACTGCAGCCCGCCAGGTCCCTCTGTTCATGGAATTCTTCAGTAAGAGTACTGGAGTGGGTTGACATTTCCTTCTCCAGGGCATCTTCCTGATCTAGGGATTGAAGCTGGGTCTCCTGCTTTGTAGGCAGGTTCTTTACCATCTGGGCCAGTCTGTCTCCTAGCCTTCCTCAAACCTATGACTTTTCACCAAGGTGCATAAGAGAAAAGGAAAAACTCAGGACTTTTGAGGACTAGTGGACATTGCTATCTTAATCTGTTACATAAATTATAAAAGTGGCTATGGTTTATTGGACACAGCTTTTCATACCATGCCACAGTTTTTACCTAGGCTTCAGGATGGCATATCATGATAAAGTTTTCCTTGCAACTGAAATAGGCCTATATTTAACACAGTTTTCTACCCTAATATTATTGAGGAGTTTTAAAGTATATTAACCCCTTTGTGCTTAGGGTAGACTTACTTCCACCTTGCAAAATATATTGATATAGTTCTCTACCTAATGACTGGAGGCAAAAGACTCTTCACAGATTTTAAAATATAATGCTATGTATATGGTCCTTGAATATATTTCATATTGGTTACAGTTACAAACAGTACACTCTTTCCAGTGTTCTATTTTCTACTTTTGCCCATAGACCCAGAATAGTTCTTGACTTTACTGTTTATACAGTGGTCTATTTAAAGTAATACTTCACACTGAGTTTTTTAAAATTAACTGCCCCATTTTTTTAATCACCATTTCTGTAGAATGACTGAATAAAATTAGTAATTGCTAAAAGTAGCACTAGTATCTGGAATACTTCAGTATACTTAAAAATACAAGTTTATGAAGTAATTATCAGACTCAGATGTTAGATTTCTATTGATTACTCACAAGATATGGAAGAAAAATAATAGTTAAAATGCTTCTCTTATATTTCAGTTTATACATGCATACCTACAACAGCCTCTTGCTCCATAATATGGAAATAATAATCAATTTGATATTATGTTGCACTTGAATGGGATAAACTCATTTATAAATGAACCTTTTCAGTTTTAATATGTATAAAGTAGTTTGTCTTACTTTAAACAAAGTAAATATATATCCACATTTATGCATTTACCATTTATGCAGCTTCAAGTGAATAC